>PVKA01009759.1:0-67065 GCA_004027165.1 Ctenomys sociabilis
AGCTAAGGGAAAAGCAGTGAGAGTGAGAAATTTGAGACATTGTTGAGTTATGCATAAAGATTAAAGATGCACATTCACCCATTAAAAAATTATTAAGTGCATATGGCTATAATTTCAGAGAAAGAGAATTGACTCAAAGTGTTTGCATATGTGTATGAACATCAGAGAGAGACATACACAGAGAGAAAAAGAGACAGAGACAGAAAGATAGACAGAGACAGAGATACAGAGGCATGGAGACAGGGACACAGAGATAGAGACAGGGACAGAGACTAAGCAATTGGCTTAGTGCTTATAGATTTGCAGAATCTTGGAAGGTCGAATATCTCATGGGATAGATCACTCCAGCTAGAGTCCGTAGTCTGCAGTTTGAGCTAAAATGTGATCTACTGACTAAATTCTTTGTTTCAGGAAAATCAGTCTTTTTGTTGTATTGAGGCATTCAACAGATTGCATTAGATCTACTTACATTAGGAAAGGCAATCTGCTTTATCGAAGTCCACAGATTTAAATTCTATTCATATTCCATGAAACAACTTCATAGAAATATCCAGAATAATGTTTGATCAAATATCTGGGCACCATGATCAACTAAAACCTACAACTAGACCTACAAACCAACACCAAACCTAAAATCAACCTAGTTATCGCAATGCCCCAGTGTTTAAAGGAAACCAATAAGAACACAATGTTAACACAAGGAAAGACAAGAGGGTTGTGGGTAGATGCCAAAGAAGCGACTGAATTCAAGTTCAATGGGAAGCAAACTTGCAAGTGGCCTGGAATGTATGGTTAGAGCTTAGGGCAGAATCTGCAGAACAGGTAAGAGTGAGTTACTCTCAGAGAGGTTGGCTTTGGCCAATGTCTTCCTCTGCCTTGATGAGATTGGTTGAAATAGGTCAAGCTGTGTCCTATAACAAACCATCGCATCCCAGCACTGTCTCCTGACCTCAACACCTACACAATATATTCCCAGTGCCTTTCTTCTACATCTTTGCTCTCATATCCATCCAGTAAATATTATCCCTCAGTTACTGCAAACTGATAAGGTTTAGGATCTCCCAAATGAGTGAAGGTGAAGGATTAATAAAAGAGACAGACAGAATGAGTTCAAGGCTCCAGGAAGATCAAAACTCACAGAATTTGAGATTCTTTTGGGATTAAGAGCAGCATTTTCTCTGGACGGTCCTGTTTATTTATTTATCAGAACAAGGGAGGAAAATACTCAGGAAGGGTGGGAACCATGCAAGGACTTCTCCAAGTAAGACAGTATGTTAATTTAGGAGAACAATGTTAGTTCCAGGAAGATCTCCACCCAGTAGTGAGATGCCTAAAGCCACGGCCTTTAGCTAGGTGAGGTTGGAGCCAGGTGTTCTTAGCTGTGACCTTGTCTTATCCTTTCAAGCTTCATGGCTTGCCTCACACTGCAGAACTTGGTAGGAACCAGTGGCTCACAGCGGCCCACTTGCTGTGAGTTCACTGCCCATCTCCAGACAAGGGCCTGGGCCTTGGGCAGACTGACAGGTAAACACAGAAAGCCCACTGGTTAATTGAACTGCTCAGAGCTGCTTTGTAACAGCCTCCAACGCTTTCCTGATTTACAAATAAATAACTGCAGAGGTCTCTGTTCACCTCTGTTTCTCTGAAGCTCTCTTGTGCTGAAATAGCAACCTTCTGGGTCCTTTAGGTGCTTAACTGAAGTCTCCCTCCAGGTAATATTTCATTCTCCACAAAGCACAGTTGCACACTCTGGCAAGAGGTAAGAAAATAGTGTGATTTGAAAACACACAAATATAGGCCTAAATGTAGGGTAGGCATGGAGTTGCATGCCTACAATTCCAACCCATAGGAAGGTGAGGCAAGAGGACAGCCAAAAGTTCAAGGCCAGCTTGTACTACACAGCCAGAGCCTGTCTCAAAAAAAAAAAAAAAAAAAAAAAAAAGATCAAAAGAAAAGCATTAACTGATAAAAACATACCTATAAATTGACTTGGGTTAAAAAGAGAAATTCAGTCAAATTTCCCATCTAGCAACATAGTGATGAATGAAATAATCTGAAAACCCTTTCTTATATACACAAGCAGATCCTGAATAAAATATGCTTTTTATTGTGGTTCCATACTTTCAAAAGAAGTCTCCTAGGACCACCCACACACATTCCAGTTCTAAAAAGCAAATTTGAGTCCAAAATGTTTAGCAGTAAACACACTTAAAAGGAGAGCTTCAAGGGTAAGAGACCAGGAGAGTTCTATAAAAGAAAAATAATCAGAGGTGAGGGGTACAATGAAAAACACAAATTATGGTTTCTATTTTAGGCCAAGAATCATAAAAGGGAAATTAATTGGCACCATGTTGTCAGTACCTCTCTGTTTTACAGGGGGAAAATTATACATTGATATCATCCAACTAGGAACTCAAATCTAGAGATCCATAGAACATTTCTAAAAATTAAGAGTTATGTATATGAGGAGTGGGCTCTGTAAGAAGAAACTACATGAATGAGACCTACAATTGCCTTAGTTTGGGAACCCGTGAGATAGCTCAGCAGACTGAGCACTTGCTTAGGTAAGTGCAGGGGCCAGGATTTGGTCCCTGGCACCACATGTCATGCCAGCCCCACCCTCGGGGTACACTGAGCCACTGATGGAGTCTGAGCATGGTGGCACACGCCTGTAATCCCAGAATTTGGGAGGCTGAAAACAGAAGAATCACTAGGACTTCAAGCTGCACAGTGAGATCCTGCACACACACACAAAATTAATTAACTAATTAATTATTAATTACACTGGCCCAGTTGCCTTAGTTTGGGATCAGAAAGAACACTGCAGGCCACGGTTCAGTTAGAGGAATCTTAAATAGAATCTACATTAACCCATTAAGTTAGTAAGGCTGGGATGGAATATGAAGTACCTGAGAAGACTCCAATTTTTGTGACAAAACATCAGAATTAAGGGAGGAAAAAAACGCAGAAAATTAGCTCCAGAAATCTGCATTTCCTTGAAATTTTGCTAGAATCTAAAGTTCATAGACATTTCTTCTTCTTCTTCTTTTTTTTGAAACATTCAATCTCCAGCCAGTGAGGATAGAGACTCTTATCTGAACACTGGTGATATGTGAGAGACCCACCGCCACATGTCAGCAGCAGGACTAGGTTGGTTCTGGAGTGAAGGTTTTTTAGACCTACTCTAACCACATGTTAGCCAAGGTTCAAAGGGAAAACGTTAAGGCAAATATAATTTAAATTGCCAAAATAAATCTCCAAACTCCTTAAAGTAAAGCAATAAAATCTAGCATAGACACAAAATTAGGCCATCCAACTAACAATAAAATTATTAGAGATATGAAGAACAATTTGCTTGAGCTATTCCTCTTCTAACTATCTTCCAGAAAGAGTTAGGGTCATTATTTACCATGGCACATGATCCCTGTATGTACAGCAACATAATGTACAATTGTTAAATCTTGGAAACAGCCCATATGCCCAACAACAGATAAATACACAAAGAAAATGTGGTATTATGTACAAGGCAGTAGTACAGTGCAATCAAAAAGGACAAGCTGTAGGCATTTGTAAATACATGGATGCACCTTAGCATTAAGTGAAATAAATGAAATGAAATAAATCAGACACAATTTTGTAAGAAATCCAAAATGTAGATGAAGAGTAAAATAAAATATAGATAGCAGTAAGGAGGGATAAAGATCTTTCTTAAATAGGAAGGGGCTCGAGAGATGAAGGAAGCAGGAGGAGAAGGAAGAGGAAAAGGGTCTTAAAAAGCAGGAAAAGTAAAGAGAGAAATGGACACAGAGCTTTTTCAAATGTAAAAGCCAACAAGAACTGAAGGGAGCAGGGAATAGGAAGAAAATGACACAAAAAAAGACTTAAAATGCATTACCAAAATATACAAACTCTTCGTGATAAATGTCATCATTATGTACTACAAACTCGTTTAATAAAAATATTTAGAAAAAACAATCAATAAGCCAAAGAGATGACATGTGACAGAAAAAAACAAAATTATCAGGCAAGAATTAAATAATTGCTCCTAACCATGTATTTAAAGACTTTGAAGAAAATATGAATGAAAAGAAAAGAGAAATGCAATATATTTAAAAGAACTAAATGTAACTAGTAGGAAACACCATCTCAGAAAGACTAATGCCAGCTGGTAGATGAGCACCAGGTTGCACCCAGAAGGAAGAGAGCCTGGTGGGTGGAGGGATGAGCAAAAGGGAAAACTGCAAACTCCAAGAGATTGCAACAGACAAGGCTTCACACCAAACAGGGAAAGCACAATTAAAAATGAAATCAATAGACTGATCAATAGCAAAATGCAAAGCAGTCTTGAGCCAAAAATATAAAGAACAGGGCCCGCCAGATAGCTCAGCGGACCAAAGCACCTGCTTAGGCAGAGCACAGCAGCTGGGTTCTATCCCCGGGACGCTGTGCCAGCCCCAGCCCAGGTGCACTGAGATGATAACTGAGACTGCGTGAGGTGGTGCGTGCCTGTAATCCCAGCTCTTGGGAAGCTGAAAACAGGAGGATCATGGGTCCCATATATGTAATAAGACCTTATATAGCCTGTAGACCCTGTACTAAATACATTTTTAAAAAGTGTAAAAAATAGAAACTTTTTGTGAAAAATAATATATAAAATGTCCAAATCCCATTAAACTTACAAAGCTAGGCCTTAAAAAAGTTCAGTGAAAGAAAAGCAAAATGAACAAAAATCACATAAAAGCACATCATGATAATATTGCCAATGCTGGCATTGATCCATTTTATGTGCTGTCACGGGAAAATTAGATGTCACATAAAGAGGATCAATGTAAATGTTGTCCACTGATTTCTATCTGAAAAAAGAAAAGTGGAGCCAGAACATAGGTACACGCACAACATTATGCCATTAATAGAAAAAAAAAATCCATAGAATTTTATATGCAATGAAAAACCTTTCTTAAATGAAACAGATATGGAAATAAATTCCAAAAAACAAAAGCAAAGAGAATAGCAACTGATTTTTTTTAAAAAACCACAGAAAATTATGCTAGTTGAAGGAAAGGAACAATTTAGAACTGTTTGACACAAATGAAAACACTGGAAATAACAGATACATTATCAACTACATAAAAGTGTTGTTGGTGTCAGTTTTAAAATTTCTTTTAAAATATATCAATATTTTGAAAACTTTATACTACAGATAGAAAAAATGTCACCAAATACAATATCAGTGATGAAAAATGGAAAGTAAAATTTCCTGGTTCCACAAGAAAAAAAAAAAAAAAAGAAAGAAAGCAAAATTCTGTACCTTACAATATTTCATTGCAGGTGAGGTCATATATCATTTAATTTGAAATAAATTCTGGTAGAAAACACAACATGTAAAGAAAGTCCCAAAGCCACCACTTAAAAAAAATGAGTAGAACAAACAGATATCAAAAATAACATGGGAAAATACACAAAATACTAAAAAGCACCAAAAATAATATTTATAGGAAAGGCAAAGAGGTGAAAGGGCAAATAAAAAGTAACTTTAAGATATATAAATCCAAAAATATCCGTAACAATATTTAGCATAAATAATCTACACAATCCACTTGTAGAGACGGTAAGACTATTCCTTAACAAGCAAGCCCAGTCTCCACGCTAGTGGCACTAAGCAGCCCTTAAATGGTAAAGCCCAGGACACTGGTTCTACTTTGGACACATCTACCTTCCCGCTGTGTCCTCATGTGATTTCACTCTTTGTCCTCAAGGACAAGAAAAAAGAACTCTTTCATGTAGCTTCCACTTCTCCAAGGACACAGATGCTAGAAAGTTGAAGTCACAGACTATTCCTTCATTAATCCTTCACTGGCTCCTTCAAGATCCAGGGAGATAGTTCAGTAGAATAAGTGCTTGCCTGGCAAGTGCCAGGTCCTGAGTTCAATCCCCAGGGCTGCAAAAAAGAAAAAGAAAAAGAGCCTATCCTCAAACATAGCACACTGAAGGTTAAGATTTCTACATATGAATTTGAAAAGGATACAATCAATCCATAATGCATAAGTACAGTAAATATAAAATGATTGAAAATAACATCACATAATCCAAGCAAAGAAGAAATGGTGATGCTAATAATACAAGCTGTAGTAAATTGCAGGGCAAGAAATATTTTAAGAGCTAAAAAGGACATTTCTTAATAGTGAAAAGTCAGCTCATAACAAATATTAACATGTCTACACATAATTTTGGAAAATCAAGCAAAACTAACACAAAAAAAAATGAAAGTAGATAAAACTACCATTTCAGGGTGAGATTTTTAACACTGCCCAAGAGTTAATACGCTAAGAAGACTGAAAGTGTAGGAGACCCGAGAAAGAGGCTCAAGACCTAACAAAGCTCTGTGAGGGCCAAGGAACGGAGCGGTGACCAGCACTCTTCCTGGAAAGTCCTGGTCCGTGGGCAGCGGGCCAGTTTGCCTGAGTGTGTGCTGCAGCTAACAGGAGGTCGATGACTCTTCTGCTATGCTCATTGCTCGGTCTGGTGTCTAAGGACATAAGAACAAGGTGCACCAAATGCTCAGTTTTCTTTGTCCACTAGAGGCAAAAGCTCCGGGCCCCACTTCCAAACTGATGCTTGTGTCTTTTCAAAATTATCTCTTTATCCCCAAATGGCGATAAACTCGTAGGCTGGTTGTACGTGTAAGAATACAGAAAACTCTAAATGATGATATCACCCACTTAGACACTGGTATTTATAGAATACTTCGCCATATAATAGGTGAAAACATATTGATAGGAAATGCAGTAAGAATACTAAATGAGAAGGCCCATACAGTACTATTTTAAAAAATTGATAAAGGAGGAAATCATGCAGTGATTCGATTAAAAATCAATATGAAAAATTTAATTGGAAAAGTACATCATAGGTGGAAATTAAACACCATTTCTTTTATTAAAAAGTCTTAATAGAGCAATGAGAAATATCAAAAATATTTGAGTTAAATATGAAAAGCAGCTCATATCTGTAACACGTACATACCCAAAGCTTTGCTAAAGCAGAGGACAGATAATAACAAAAAATAACTGTAAATGAATGAAATAGATAACAATAAAGAAAATAATGTGATTTTTTAAAAAATTTATATGAATCGACAAAATTGTTAAAACATAGCTAGACTATTTTTTTTTTTTTCTGTATTTTAGGGAAGGGTCTACAGGGTGCTCAGGGTCTCATTACTAAATCCGACTTGTAGTGATCCACCTGTTTATAGCCTCCCAAGAGCTGGGATTACAGGCGCGCTCCACCCCTGGCCCCCCTCAATTGCCATCCCAGTGCGCACCGGGGGCGGGGCTATCAAACAGGCCGGAGATCAAACCCCCAGCCCCTGTTCCTGCTTCCAGGCTCCTTAAGCTGCTGAGCTATTTGGCCGGCCTCACACTTTTTTTTTAAAAAGGCATATTCTTAGGCATATTTTATTAGTATATGTTTGCTCTATATAACATTTATCATGGAAAGGTAGTGCATAAACATAACACTTTTTGTTTTGTATTTTTAAGGAAAGGTCTGCAGAGTGTTCAGCGTCTCACTACTAGACCAGATTCGAACTGATCCACCTGTTTACAACCTCCCAGGAGTGGGGATTACAGGAGCGCACCACCACGCCCAGTCTCAATTGCCATATCAGCGTGCCACAGAAGCTGGGCTGGCGCTGCAAACCTGAAGATCGAACCCCTGGACCCTGAGCCTGCTTACAGGTGCTTTAATCTGCTGAGCTATTCAGCTTGTCCTTCCATCCTTTTGCTTTCCCCCAGCACTTAGATCTTCTTCTGTTTGCCAAGACCCATTTCTTATTATCCACATCGTGTTTTATCCTTCATGTGTGCATTGGGTTTCTGATACAAGAAAAACTGTGTCACATTTAAGCAAATGTGTCTGATGTATTTTACTTAACATTAGAGGTCAAGGTGCAAATGATTTAAATCTATCCTTTATAACAGAGTAATACTTCACTGTGCATTAATATCTGCTTTTCTTTTTCTACTTCTCTATTGATAGACAGATGCTAATTCCAAGGTTTAGTTATTAGCAGTTGTGCTGTTATAAACACGGCCATGCATGTGTCACTGTAATATTGTCTTTACCTTTTCAGAGAAGATACTTAGAAATGAAAGGCCTGAGTTGAATGGAAATTCTACTTTCTGCTCTTTGAAGAATCTGCATACTAACTTTCAAGATAATTACCCAAGCTATGCAGAAAGAGGGTTGTGGTCTGCTGCTTTTGTCAGCATTTGCTCTAATCTGACCTCCTGATAAAAGTCAATCTTCATGAAGGTAGACCCTTCGGTATCTGTACATACATGGATGTATCTTGAGATCATCATATTAAGTGAAATAAATCAAACACAAGTTTAAATACCCCCCTGGGTTCTCTTACTAGATCCATAATATGAAGTGGGGAGATCCTTTCACAAGTGGAGAACAGAAGATGGAGTGAGGGGGAAGGAAAGATAAAAGAACCAAAAGAAAGATCTTCTTTGTCATAGAAAGGTCTTTATTTCTCTATTAGTTTGAAAGATAATTGTGCAGGGCGTTTTGGTTAGGTTTGAAAACTGATTTATTTTGGATCTTGAAGCACCTCACTGCAAGCTCTGCTGGCCAGTAAATTCTGTGTTGAGAAGTCTGCTGTAGTCCTACAGTTTATCTTCATAAGCACTGCTCTTGTCCAACAGCTTTTAAGATTCTCTACCTCTGTGCTGGACTTGTACTCTTTAACTGTGATGTGTCACAGAGTTCTTTCTGGTCATGGCTACTTGGCTTTCTGTACGCTGTTATGCTCCGAATGTTTTTCTGATATGATTTTGGTGAGGAGATTTTTCTGCCACTTATGTTATTTTTTTATTTTTATCTCACTCAAATTAATCTTAGGGTAACCTTCTGTGTGTCACCTAGCAGCTACTAGTTACTGGACCAGTTTACCTTGAAGTCTTGTTGCTTTGAAGGCAACTCAGAGGCTGTGGTCACCCACATCAGCCCTTTCTGCTAGTGCTGACAGTCTCTTCTCACATCAGTCACTTCTGCTGGCCATACCTACAGCAGAGCTTCTGATTCCCGAGTTTATGTTTCATAATTTCATGGACTAATTCTTTACTAAACTAATCATGAACATTTGGAAATATTTTGGGTAGCTGTTAGTTTTTCTTTGGATCTTCCTTAAGTTCACTCCTTACATTGCTTTTTTAAATTCATCATTGGTTTAACTGGGCCACCTTCGAGCTGCAGAATATTTTGTGGATCAGCTTTTTGTGTCGTCTTTCAACATTTTTTATAATTAATTTTCTCTCCATTGATGCCCATTGGATCAGCTTTGAGGGAGCTGAGAGTTCAGGGAGGCATTGTGTTACCTTTGTTCTCATTTTTGCATTTTGATGTTCTTGTTGCTGCTGCTGTCGTTCTGAGGGTTGAGGACCGGCCACAGTGCAGACACTGCTCTGAATCTAGAGATCTCTGCAATCGGCTTTCCGGTGACAGGACCTTGCTCCTATGTTTTGGTGTGTAGCTCCCTTTTTTGACCTAATCGGTTCAATAGTTTTGGTCTGCTTAGTCTGCTTCAGAAGAGAATTACTACATTTACATCAATGGCAACAGGTCTAGCCTTGCATCAGTTATGCACATCAAAATCTACTTTACCAATTCCACGTTTTACATTTATTTATTTGTTTGTTTGTTTAGTTTTGGTGGAACTGGGGTTTGAATGCAGGCCCTTGTGTTTGCCAAGGAAGCACTTACTCCACTGAGCCATCTCCCCAGCCCTTATTCCACTTTTTAAGTCAATGCTCCGCCCACAATCCACCGCGCTCTTCCTTTCCAACTTGGCCCCGGCAGAATGGCTCCTGCAAAGAAGGGTGGCGAGAAGAAGAAGGGCCGTTCTGCCATCAACGAGGTGGTGACCCGAGAATACACAATCAACATTCACAAGCGCATCCACGGAGTGGGCTTCAAGAAACACGCCCCTCGGGCACTTAAGGAGATCCGGAAGTTTGCCATGAAGGAAATGGGGACTCCAGACGTGCGCATCGACACCAGGCTCAACAAAGCTGTCTGGGCCAAAGGAATAAGGAATGTTCCTTATCGTATCCGGGTACGGTTGTCCAGAAAACGGAATGAGGATGAAGATTCACCAAACAAGCTGTACACTTTGGTAACCTACGTCTCTGTTATCACTTTCAAAAATCTCCAGACAGTGAATGTGGACGAGAACTAACTTGGAAATAAAGTTACGGAACTGCAAAAAAAAATAATAATAATAATAAATAATAAATAAATAAATAAATAAATGCTCCATATAAAGGGGCCAAGAAAAAAGGGAGAAAGGCAAAATAAGAAGAGAGGAAGAGGTAAGAAATACCAATAGATGAAAAACATAGGAAATCAAACTGTGTTTGAATTATTTTTACAGATGGAGCAAAGAGCTAGTATTCAAAGCAATTTCAGGGCATGTTTGTAAGTAGAAAAAGGATACATAGAGAAGGGCACGTAATTAGATACTGAGGTTAATCTGAACATGACGGGTGCTGTTGACATCCCGCCAGGCAGTTTACGCTATGCTCTGTGCACACTTTCGGTGGCGCTTCCCCTGAGCACCTATGAAAGTGCCTATTAAAGCAGAGCTTAGCACTCAGTCTTCTTTGCATGCATTTAGACCCCATCAGGAGAACAGAGGGGAAACAAAGAGAAGAGAATGGAAGAAAAAAGAAGTAACAACAAAATCCCACACCGCTGCAAATATATAGAATGAAGTGTTGTCTTTCTACCGCAGTCTCAGCATAAATACATGAGCTCCTCCCATGGGGTCCCCCGGTGGGGAGTCAGTGACCTGTACAGGAGGGCTCGTGGTACCCTGGGCCGGGCTCCCCCTTGTCCTGGCCTACTCCGAGCCCTGCTATGATCACAAGTGTCCTCACCTCCTCAGCCTCCCCTTCACAGCCTGCTGTGATGGTCAGTGACCACAGGCCTCAGAGGCAGTCTTGTACCTGTCCTGACCACCCTTCTGGGTGATCTCTGCAGCCTCCCCGCTGCCAGTCACACTTTGGGCACTGCCTTTCATTTGTTTTAAGGTGCCACCTGCCCAGCTAATGCAAGAAGTGGTTGATGTGTTGTGATTAGCTTAGTTCTGAATCTCCTGCGGATCTCTACCAAGTCATTGTTGAACACTTTCCTTGGTGCATGACTCAAACTCTAGCACTCCTCACAGCTCGAAGCCTCAGGGTTGCTCGAGTTCAGCAACACTGGCAGGGTTTGTTTGGGGCTCCCGAGCAGGTGCCCAACCCTGGGCTGTGGATGGTCTGCAGGATTTCCCATGAGTGTAACCTTCTCAGTGCCTTCACAGGAGTTGGATAGTGCTAACCTTTGGTGTGTTCTGGCCCTTTATTTGCCTTGCATCTTGCTGCTCACAGGCACTAACCACTCCCCATCCCTAGAGCTGCTGCTGTCCCATCAACACTCAGATCTGGGTCCCTATCTGGGTTGTGCATTTGTCTTTAGTTTCCCCCAACTCCAACGGTGGCCTCTCAAACACCACTCACCATCGTTAAGTTTCTCTCATACTCTCAACTCCAAATGCTGCTCTCACTATGCAGAAGGACCAGAGCCTTTCCTACTGGCCTAAGCCCTCCTCAGTGCATACTTCATCATGCTAAGTCCTCTCTGAAGATGGAGAGGACCCGGTATGGGGCTGAAGGCTGTGGTCCAGGATCCACACTGGATTTGGATCCAGTGGATGCGAGTTTCCGTTCGCCTGCCCACATCTCTTTCTCTTTTACAGCGCTCATCTGGGACCTTCGCTCTTTCTCTGCTGCCTGCTGCTCAGCCATGATGGAACCGCTTCCGAAAGGGAGTCCTGATTGCTTAGCAGGTATCAAGAATGAACAAGGAAAGATCTCTGAGATCCTGTGGATATTACTAAATAATAAGAAATTTTATTAATAACTTTATTCCGATTAATATAGAATAGATCGAATGGACATATTAATTAAAAGATGCAACATATCAAAACTGACATCAGGAGCCTGGGGAGATAGCTCAGTAGAATAAGCACTTGCCTGGCAAGCACAGGGACCTGTCTGAGTTTAATCCCAGGTACTGCAAAAAAATAAAAAATAAAAATGAAACCCTGACATCAGAAGAAGCAAAATGTCAAATATAGTCCTTGAAATTATAGCCAAAAGGCTTCCCATAAAGCACATATCAGCAAATCTCTCTCCAGTCTAAGGCTGGAGCCCGGTCCCAGTGCTTTGGGCACCTGGGGCAAAGTAGCAGATAATGTCTCTTAAATACCAGTCTCTCCACCAGAGAAACTCCAGATTATGCTGATTTCCCCATGAGTTAACTCAAACACAAAAGTATTTATAAACAATACAAATTGTAGCCAAAATCTCTGCAAATACAGAGGAATGAAACTGTTCTTCACTTCTCATTTACACAAATATCAAAACCTGGGACAGCCATTACAGGAGGCAAAAGTTACTAGAAGCCATAGACAAAATGCTTAACACTCATTAATAAACCAAGCTATATATATTTTTTTGACAAGGTAAGAAATGTATTAAAATTAAATTAAAGGATTGCTTCACTTCTCATTTACACAAATATCCAAAAATTTAAAAGGTTTTTTTAATATACAAAAGACAATTTTGTTATGAAATTGAAAAGAAATAAACATCTACAAGGTACCAGGGCAAACAGTTAAATTAAAAACTTAACCTAATTTAAAATCAACAGGGCTGAGGAGAATGGAATAAGCGCTTGCCTGGCAAGTGCAAGGTCTTGAGTTCAAACCCCAGTACCATCAAAAAGAAATAAAATCAACGAACTGGAATTAGGAACAGCTTTATGCAGATAAAGAGCAACTTTGAAATATCTAATTTTAATATTAAATTTAAATGATGAAAGATAAAATGCTTTCATTCAAAGAAAGGAATGCCTCCTCTAGACAAAATTGTATTAAAATCCAAGCCATAACTAAAATATAGGAGAAGAAATAAAAGTCACATACACAGCAAAGAAAGAGGTAAAACGATGGCTGCTGAGAAACAATGTTGTTATGTATATGAAGGCTCTAAAAGAGTGTACAGAACAGGTTCTAGAACAAATAGGAAGATGAGGAAGGCTGAAAAAAAAAATAAGATGCACAACACATCATGCATTTCAGCTAATACTAATGTAATATTGATTATTGTATTTTTAAATTAGAAATTTAAGTATTACTTAATATAGCATCAAGAAATACTTAAGGGTAAATGTGAAAATATATGTATAGCATCAAAATGCCCAACTAAATAGCAATGAAGCTGGGCGAGTTGGTGCATACCTGTAATCCCAGCACTGAGGAGGCTGAGACAGGAGGATCATTGCAACTTCTAGACCAGCCTGGGCTACAAAGTGAGCTGCATAGCAAGACCCTGTCTCAAAAAAAGATATATATATATATATACAATGAAATCTGTAAATGTTAAAAAAGGAATTAAAATAATATTTAATATAATAGGAGAAACACGTCCATAGTTTCTAATATTCAATATCATTAGACCATAATTATTTTCAAATAATTCTGTTGATAAATAGGTAACCTTATTTGAATTCATACAAGATTTTATTAAAAATCCACAGATTCTGTAGAATACTGAAATATTTTAAATGAAGTCCCAAGAAACAACTATCCTAAAGATGTTATAAAGAAAAAATAAGGCTGGGAGATGGCTCAGTAGAATAAGCACTTCCCTGGCAAGCGCAAGGGCCTTCAATCCGCGGTTCCACCAAAAAAAAAGGAAAGAAAGAAAAAATAAAATAATACCCAGAAAAAATGTAGAACCTCAGTTGATATATCAGAAAATGCTTAAGTCTAGAAATTAATGAGCAAAATACACAACTAGATATTTTAGAAAAATTACATTCATGTTTTTGAAAGTGATTAATAAATCTTTCATATTGACTAAGTAAAAATATTTCCTTAAAACACTAATAAGAGGAAAACATCTGAAAAAATTGAATAATAAACAATAAAAATGATATAATAATAGGAATTCAAAGGACAAGACAGTAGTAGCAAAAGTTGAAAATGAAATTAAGAAAATTTTAGTACTATAAACAGTGAAAGTATAATAAATAAATGGTCACTGAGAAGGTTTGTTTTCAAAAGTAAATGTTTAAGCAACTGATTGACTCATTAATAGGAACGTCTCCTCAAAATAAACTTCAAATCCATTGACATTTACATATGAGCTGTTAAATATTTATGGAATAGATCATAGTAACCAGAATTGTCTCTCATAATTCTGGCCTTTCTAGAGTTGATGCGCAGTAAGTTTTACAAAAATGCAAATTATTCTAAAATGTAATGAAAATTACAAACTAATGCCAATCAAAATAGCAACAGATTATTTTAAGAAACTTATTTGATTTAATTATTTGAAAATTATGATCTAAATATATCTACAGAAGAGTAACAGGATGATGTTTGTTTATCAAGAATTAGGTTTAGTCTAAAAAGTTATAGTGATTAAGACAATTAAGGGCCAGACAGATAGCTCAGTGGACTAAAACACCTGCTTAGGCAGAGGCAGGGAAACTAGGCGTGGATCCTAGGCGTGAGGTGCTAGCCCCACCCCGGGGTGCCCTGAGGGGGCGACTGGGCATGGTGGTGCTCACCTGCGATTGCAGCCCTTGGGAGGCTAAAAGTAGAAGGACGACTACGAGTCCAATCTGTAGTGAGACCCTGTAGACCCTGTACTGAATACATAAAAAAAAGATCATTAGATAATAGTTCACAGATGAAAAATAAAGAAAAGATAAATATTAAAGGACTCAGAAACAAGGTCACCTGTAACCATGGATCATTAGAGAATGGGGGAAAAATCATCTAATAAGGTGAAAAATTAAAATTTTACTCCACACCACATATAAGATTCAGTCTTACTGAATTAAAAGTTTCCAGCTAAATTTGAAAGATAAATTTTTAAATCCTTCTACAACTATATAGGAATACTTTTATGACTTTGTACTAAGGAAAGAGTTTACGGATAAGATAAAAAATTAACTATATATAAAATAAGATAGATGGGATTTTTGATTCTCTGAAGAGAATGGCCAGAACTTTTTTCCAGTCTTACCATATTTCCTTCAAGAACAGAACTGAACATAAAACAAAGGAAAAGCTATACATAACCACACGTGTTGACAGCACCTCTGCCTCTCATTCAGAGATATGCAGTTGGAACAAACATCATTCAGAACCTTACTACTGCCAAGAACTATGTTCATTTCAAATGCAAACATTTTGAATTCATTGTAGAAACAAGAGCTCAACTAAACCTGTCATCTCAGCCTGAAGATGGTGACTCAATTACCTGACCTAGATGCAAGCAGACACCAGAACGGTTCATTTGAAAGAACTAAGGGTTCATCCCCTCAGAAAAAGAACTTTTTGCTGCCTACAATCACAAGAAAAGTTCTAAGGAAGAGGCCATCATAATACATACCTGGATGTGGGGCGGCAACCACGTGGAGCTGACCATTTCTTCTCTGCCTCTCCTAGGAAATAAAAATCCTAGCTGGCTGAAGTGGGTGTCACTCACTGCCCTCTGAGGTGCACTCCCAGAGCACAGGTGGATGCCCCCTGCACTACATGGAAGACGGAGCAGACTTTATGTACATGGACCCTCTAAGTCCCGCTTTGAAGAAATGAGAATATTGAGAAATCTCTGCACTAAGACCTAAGAAGGTAGTGTGACCCCGGATTGACTAAATACTTAAACATATAGATAGGAAAAACTATGTCTCTCCATTCTCAATATTGGAAAAGGAAGTTGCAATTAAAGAAAGGCACCAGCTGTCCCAGTGCAAAATGGCATTCTCTATGTATGTACAAGTAGGCAGAGATCCGTAGGTGTGGGCATGTGTGAGTGTGTAGCAGTAGTAGCAGTTTTTGTTTTCCTTGGAGACCTAGAGATAATGGCATCGCTAGAGCAACGAGTGCATTTAGCTTTTGCATCTCAGTTCCTAGATGTCATACTACATTAAAAGAACCAAGGCTCCCTGGACATCTATCTGACACTAGGGCTGCAGTACAGAAAGTACATTAACTTCACCAGAGAGTAAGTCAGTGTTCACCACATGACTGTGCTCAACACTCTTGTCTCTAAGGTCCCTGTCTTAGTTGTGCTTCTCATTGCTGGGACAAATACCCAACACTCAAGACGAAGGAAGGAAAGGTTTATTGAGCGCACAGTTACTGGAGGGTTGAGCCTATACTCAGCTGCCTCCAAGGCAGAGTGACAAATGGCAGAGAACAACCTTTCATGGCAGTGGTAAAGAGCAAGGGCACAAGGGAGGAGCAGCAGCAGCTCAAGCAGGTGCAGCATCCACACCCACAATAATCAATCACAAACTGCAGAGGCTGCCCCAAGACTTCATGAGGCTTTGTGGGGACACCTGTGCACAAATCATAACAGTCGCCCACAGGCTCCAGCGTTGAAGGCCAGGTCACGTTTGTCTACACACAGGTTCTCCTGAAAGAGGTTGTGCCCCAGGGCTCCAGGCTCCTGAACAAACCCATCTGTTGATGGACTCACAGCCTCCTGTGTTTCATGGAGAGGTCCTGTTACAAAAGCAAGCTCTCTCTCTGTGTCTTGGCCACCAGGGTAGGCAGGCTCCCATCCTGTTGACTTCTGTGGCCATGATGTTCTTTACCATATGTGCAAAAGCAACCAGGAAACCCATCAACTGAAATCTCCTGAAAGCACTGGCTAGCATACATGCCTTCTCTTTGAAGAGGAGCTGTCTAAGCTGTTTGATCACCATGAAGAAAAGCTAATTCAAGGCATTCTCAACTGTCACACCTTGGACAATTCAAGCAACAAAATAACTAATGATGGTAATAGATTATGCTGCAAATACACATAAATGCTCACTGACATGAATACTATAAATTATCGCTATAATCCTTAGTTCTCATTAAGTAGAGGCTCATAATCTGCCCTCTCTTTGATTTAATTTGGTAAGCCTTTGTTGACTTTTTAGCCAAGAACTTAAGATCTTCTAGCACTTTGAAAAATTGAGTGAAGCCCAACTTGCTGTTTCTTCACATAATATAATAATCCACTCTCCACTATATTGAAAGATTGGGGAGGGCTCACTGTTGTTTTGTCCTCAAAACTTGACCCACAGCACATTTACTGCACAGCAAATATTCACTGAATAAGTGAACAAGTGGAGGTCTTTTAAAAAGACAGAGCACACCAAATGGTGAGTTTACTAGCATACTATTAATAAAATCACTTATAAATTCACAGGAAAATGCACAAGGTAAAAAAAAAAAAAAGAAAAAAGAAAAATGCCAAGTGACATTTTCAATAAATTAGAGAATTATAATACTGACTTAACTAAAACTTCACATTCCTCTAAATTTAACAGATGTTAATACGTTAACCCACAATTTGTTTACAATCCTCCATTGACATAAAGCTAAAAATTTTAAAAATGGTTTTTAAAAACTGGCTTATAACCTGGGAAATTAATTACTGTTGTTCTAGGAAATATCTTATAGTATATTTTGATAATTTATTGTTTCAGGATATAATAATAAATTTGTATCATTTTAATAAATTTATAAAAATAAAGGTCAATGTCATCTAATCCCTCATTCTGCAGACTAATCCAGAAAGGGATAGAGCATATAAGTTAAGAAATCATTTTGATATTCATCTGAGAACTCAAAATTACTTTAGAACTTTCTTCAAATTCTCTCATTGCGTTAATTTAATTGTCAAAACAAACCTATAAATCATTTTCACAGGATAAAGAGCAGACCTTTATTTCTCGAAGACCCTCCTTGCTGTGCTCCTCTGTGCTCCTTGCCTTGCTCAGCAGCCCAGGCCCTTATTTTCAGAACTCAACTCAGGTCGCCTCTGGGAAACAGAGGAACATACGCAGGATGGGAGAATCCAGCTGACAGAACTTCAAATAGAGCTCTCAGCTGTGGAGGATTTTGTTCAGGGAGAAGGATGGACTCTCTGCCTTCTGGCGAGCAAAGCAAATCAGAAGAGTGTTGAAATGATATCTGCGCTGCCGGCCTCCTGGCAACACACCTTGTGATAGGGCCTTCTGTTCCTCCCATTTCTTGGCAGCCTCTTCCTTGGAATGTCTGGAAATAATAGAACTTTCAGGACTAAATGAGGAAGCCTGGCAGAGCTGCTGTAGTTCTCAGAGATCTAAATCATATGTTTGCATCAAGTCATCTAAAGTAAACTTGAAGCATTTGGACAGCAATAGAATTCAGTTTTGTCAGCTCTTTGTGATAGCAATTCGATCTAAAAAACAGGGGTTGCAATGTTTTGGTAAATGTACCCTGTTCCCTTTAATATGATATATTATGTCTTTAGGTAAGAAAAGATAAAACATTGGTACCCATCATTGGAACCAGATACATGGTTTTTAAATAGGGATGAGGATCTGCCTGCATCTGGATGTGATCCATCCTCCACAGGCCTGATTTTATACAACTCTCACTGAGTCAGAGGTAGCATTGCACCTTTGACGCCAGAGCAAACTCCTGAAGAAATTTCCATGGGGCACAGGGCAACCTGGGAATGGGTTTCCTATTTTCTAGTGTCCAAATGATTCCTGTAATGTCCCCAGATTCATGTTCTTACGGCACCCATATTTTACTGCCATCATTTTTCTGACTTAACAGATTAAGTAATACCATTTCATAAGTACTGCACTAACTTCATTAAATATTTGTTGGTGGTGGTTTCATTTTACTCCTGAAAAACTATGGCTGTGCAAATTAAAAATCAGAAGTATTATGCTGAGTTGAAAGCCCTTACACAAAATAGTACGCATTCAAAGAGTCCATTTATAAGCACATTTATAACAGGCAAAACCAGTCAGTGGTTAAGTATTTATAAAGATTTTTCAGTGGCAATGAAATGGGGCATTTTGATTTATTTTTAATGTATTCATTTGCAAATTCATCTAATTTTATATCTAATATTCAGAGAAATGCCTATTAGAACACAAACTTATTTCTCAACTTACCTTTCTCGAAAGATAAGTTATTTTAATTGAAATGTTAAAATTTTTTATTGAAGTAAAATTCATTTAATGCAAAGTTTACCTCCATAATCCTTTAAAGTATGCAAGTTAGTAATGTTAAGTATATTTACACTTCTGTGCAAAAAGTATCCAGTAACTAGATCCACAGCTTTGTCATCATGACAAAGGGAAATCCTATAGCAATAGCATATTTTTTGCTGTTATTTGATTGTTTATTAAATAACATGTTGATGTACTCCTCTGTCCTGGCCCTAGATCCAAGACCAGCAAACCAAGTCCCTCCCTTTGAGGGACTCTGTCCCTGCCTCACCCCAAGGGCAAGGCCGTAAGCAGACAGCACTGACACAGGCAGCAAAGAGTGAAGCTGGCACCATAAAATTGAACTGTTTGTTTTCTAGCAACGTGTTTTAAACCAGCCTTCCTTCAGAAGGTGAATTTTACAAACTTAGACATTCATGAAAAGTGTTCAGCTGCCTTTGAAAGAAAAGCTTTGAAGTCATGACAAATTATTTAGTGGCATCAGCAAAGGAAAGGGAATTGGGAACTTTTGAATCTATTCCTGCATACTGGTGGCTTCCTGTGTCGGTTTAAGCAAATCAGTTACTGTTTGCCGCATTATTTTTTGGAGGGCTCTTATTTCTCAGAATGAGTACAGCAGCTAATTAATCTCCATGAGGTTGATGTAAAGACCATACACTGCTGAGTCTTACGCAACAAATGTAACAACCTACTTTCTAAATGACTAATCGTTTCAATGTCTCACAGTATGACCTTTTTGCTTGGCCTCATATGCATCCATGCAAACCACATTCAAAGGAGCAATATTTAGCAATAGTGATCACAATCGTGAGCAAACTCAACATTACACTTACTTTTTGATGATGGCAGGAATGACCATGTTGCATACACTTCCCTGTACAAAGGTGGGAGGACTGTCCTCACACACATCTACACACACATGCACACGCATGACAAACACATTTTCTGGAGATTTTTTTTCAGTTCAGTTGTAACTTCCAGCCTCCAGGGTCAGGGCTCCTTGACAAACTAAGCCTCGCAGGTGTCTTTTCCTCTGGGCTACTTAATCTCAGGCCTTCCGCTTGTCTTCTAGGCTTTCCTTTTCTGCAGTTTTCTATAGTCTTTTTATAGGACAATGAGGGGATGTACAAAAATAAATTAAATTAAAGTGGACCACTGCCTTCACTGTGCATACAGTAAATATTAAGCTAAAATATTACACAGTCTAGGAAAATGGATTGAACAAATTTATTGCAAACTACTTTAATGGAAAAATAGCAATAATAGCACCATAACTATACATATACATTTATGCAATACATATGTATTCATGCACACATATACACTCATGCAATAGTTAATACACCTGCATCATTTGGAAGCAGATAGCCAAGATTTACACTCACACACTACTGAGTGGTATCCCTTGGAAGGATGTGCTTATACGCAGGGACGACAGAGCACCAAGGAGTGCAGAGAGAAGGAAGGGGCATGTCTGCTCTATTTCAGGACAGCAAAAGGGCTGGGCTCCCTGCATGGTGCAAGTGAAAAATGCTCGAGGATAAAGCCAGAGAAGCAGTGGGAAACATAGCTGCTAGAGCTTGGCAGGGAACTTATTGTAAAGATTTGTCTTTATGCTGAGAAAGTAGGCTAGAAACAAAAGAATGACCAGATCCATCTTATGCCTTTTAAAAGACACTGTGCTATGTGATGAGATAGGGTAGAAGCCAAAGCTGAAAGCTGGGAGACAAACTTGAAGGTGATAGGAATATAATTCAAAGGAGGCAGTGGCAGTTTGGAACAAGACAAAGTCAAGAGAATGAGAGGTGGTCAGACTCCAAATAGACTTCAGGGTTTTGCACACAATGGGCAACGTGTGCGAGGTGATAAATAGAGCAGGCAGTATGACATCATTTGTGCAACAAAAGGAAAAATGAAAAGCTATGGAGAGGGTAGTAACATTTGGGCAATAACTGGTACTAGACGTCAGGGGAGGAAGCTGAAGACTTTCACTTTATGTTGCTCAATTAAACTATCTTTTTGGCATTAGCATTCACAACTTTAAATAACCAACATCAAACTAGATATGTGATCCTTGACTATATATGCTATTAAAAAAAGATGTAAATATTTTGCTACAGGCCACAGTATTGGAGGAATACATTTCAATTACATGAATATAAGTTAGTTTTCTTCCACAAAAGACAAGAAGGCATTGAAGCTAAAAGAACTACATTACAAATAATCAAATCAGATCTTCACAACAACCCAAGGAATATTTGTTTCTTCTTTCAATACATTATTGAGTATTTTATTATAGGCATAGAATTGCATTAAAGACTAAGAGGAAAATTAGATGAAAGCAGAAAATACATGTAATGAGCTCAATGGAATAACACACAGTTGGAGAGTATCACTAGCTGCAAAATAAAAATATTGACTTGAATGACAAGAACCAGAGTAAAAAGCAAATGGCTCAGGAACTCAGAAGCAAATGCTGTAATATAGTCAACACTTACAACTCTTACTAACTTAACATGTCCATTTTGGGGTTTCCAAAATGAAGATAGGAAATTATTCAGATTTTTCACAGGATAATGACAACAGCAACTCAAGGATTAGAAAGCAATGTTTATGAGAAAGGCCACAGCAACAAAATTATCTAACATGCAAAGGAGGACATGACTGATGGTTTAATAGTGACCTCTAAAATAACTGAAGACTTTAAAGATCCCGGCTACCTATTCTCTATCTCAACTGAGAAGAGAACAGTAAGAAAATAGTATGAAGCTGAAACATTAAATTAGGCACAAGTAAAAAGCAAAGGCTGCTCGACACTGGGATGAAGTCATGCATTTCTTTCTCAGGGGGCTTGGTCTTTTAAAAGAAGATCAATTTTCATCTGCTTAAATGACTTTCCAAATCCCCTTCATCCTTCTGATTCTCTCTCTGGAGAAAGAGATTCCTTGACCTAGCTTAGCAATCCATTCCTAAGCCAAATAGCCTTCAAGGTCAGGAAGCCTTCTAGTATAATTCACCTAAATAGATCCGGCTTCAACTTGAATCCATTTCCTCCTGCTCTGTTCTGAGGGGAAAGAAGGAAACATTTGTCATGGAGCTCCATTTCAGAACATTTCAAATAATTCAAGACAGTCATTTTATGCCCTACCCATTCTTTCTCTGTCTTGAATGCCTTCCATTCTGTCAATATATCACACATGTTGTTCACCTTTTAATCCAGTTCATTACAGCATCAATCACAGCACCTCAGTTTACAGAGGTGAATCGAATCTCTTCTATAGTCTCTCTGTTCTTTGCATCTGTCTCTTCTGTATAAGCACACATGCGTCAGCTAAGTATTTTCAGAGATATGTGAGGCAAGAATACTGCTAAGCCTTGAACATTGTATCATCCGTTGACCTGCCACTGTATCATCTGTTGACCTGCAAGGTCTGCTCTTACATCATCTCTTCTTTTTCTAGAACTTGTGGATCCTGTGATGTTCACCAAGATATTTTTTTTTTTTTCTGGAACTGGGGATTGAACTCAGGCCTTTGTGCTTGCCAGGGAAGTACTTATTTTACTGAGCCATCTCCCCAGCCCTTCACCAAGATTTCCTTTTCCAAATGCTAAAATATCTTTTTTTGTTATTAGTGTGGAACAGAAATGGAACTACGTAACTAACTCAGAGAGGCAACTGTGTTAATGGTCTTCAGCAATAGGATACAGAAATCAGAGATAAGCAGCAATGTCTCCCCCTAATCTCTTGACTCCACTTCTCTTTGCACCTGAGCTTTATCTCCCCGTGAAAAACTACAAGAAATTTTAATTCTTAAATATCTGTTAAAACTACCCCAGCCTCTCCATTCTTAAGTCAACATCAGTCTGTTCCTAATCATCTCTCACTCAGACAAACATTAAGATCATCCTAGTACCTCTTGCCCCCTTATCCAATTAAAATGTAAATTGCATCCTTTAGCTTTTCTGGTTGCCAAACGGGCAAAGCTTTTCTCCTTTGTCTAGAGAATAAAAATCCAAATTCCTACAACATTCAAGTTCCCTGAATGATCAACACTTTTTGAATTTCTCCAGCTTTGACCTCTCCTTGCTGTTTACTCTGAAACCTTCCTCTTTTCTGTCTGCCACAGCCTTCACTGTGCAAGCTAGCACTCCAGGCAAGATGCTCCTCTCTGCTTGACCTAGCAGGTAGCTGTGTATTATTCTTACTGTCTTTCCAAATGCACATCAAATTGCATATTTTCTTTTATTTACTCTATTTGGAATTAATCATTTCTGAGGGAAGAGTGATTGTTTAGAGCAAAATATAAGCACTTTGTATTGTAAATCATAATTTATTTTTAAATTATCTATTTGTCAGTTTCTCCCCTTGCTAGGTTATGAACTCTTCTGGGAGGTAGGGTCGCTTCCTTTTACACTCATTCTACACCCATTCTATCACATATAAGGTATGGGACTCAGTGCCTTCATTTTCTTTTCTAATTATATTTTAAAAGTTTAATTAATGGAGAGTAATTTTACATATTTGTGGAGTATAATTCCTTATATTCATAGTGTGACATTTCAATGCATGCAGATAGGGTGTAATGAGCTTAGGTAATGGGCGTATCTATCAATTTAGATATTTATCGTTTCTGTAGAATGTGAAAAATCAATATGTTGGCCACTTTGCAATATTGAAACATTTAACATTTAGTTAATTGTCATTTACCATAGAGGCTCTACTGATCTGTAGACATGAGAAGTTATTTCTCTTATCCAACTGCACTTCCATGCCCATCAACTATCCTGTCTCCACTCTGCTTCCATCCTACCCTTTCTAGGCTATTTAAGCACTATTTTCCTCTCTCCTCATGAAATCAACATTACAGATTCAACAACTATGTGAGATCATATATTTATCTTTTAGTGCCTGGTTCATTTCACTGATTATAACATCTCCCAGGTTTTATCCCTGTTACTACAAGTGGCAGAATTGCATTCCTCTTTTGGCCTAATAACACCCCCTTTGTACTTATACCACACTTTCTCTAACTATTGCTTCATGGATAGACATTCTGTGTGATCCCAGGTCTTAGCTCTTATGAACCGTGCTCCAATAAACATGAGAGAAAGATGCTTCTTTTACTCACTAATTTCGTGTCCTTTGGGTATATACATAATAATAGGGTTGCTGGGTGATATGAAAGTTCTATGGTTGGATAGTTGCCTTCTGTTTGCCATGCTGGTTGTACCAACCTACACTCCCACCAGCAACACATGAGAGTTCCTCTGTCTCTGCTCCCACTGAAGCACTGTTCATGTCTTTGGATTTCTGGGAACTAATAATCATTCTAACTGGAGTAAGATGACATTTCATTGTGGTTTTGATTTACATTTCCCTCATGTTGAGTGATGTTCAGCATTTTTCATGCACTATCTGGTCACTGGAGTGTCTTTTTCCCAGAAGGCCTTTTCAGGATATTTGTTTATATATATTAACTGAATTGTATAATGCTTTTGGTTTGGTTTTTGTTCTTGGAGTTTCTTATACAGTTGGCATATTATTTCCTTGTGGGATGAATAATTTGAAAATATTTATCTCTGACCTCTTGATTATTTCCTTTGCTGTGCAGAAACTTTTCAGTCTGTAAAACTCCATGTGCCATTTTTTGTTTGTTTTTATTGCCTAAGATTTTGGGCTCGCCCCCAAAAATTGTTTTTCCTTTACCAATGTTCTGATGTAGTCTCTTATCTTTTTTTTAAATAATTTCATGATTTGGGGTCTTCAACTGAAATCTGTAACCCATGTAGAGGTGATTATTTTTAGTAAGGAGATTTGTCATCAAGCTCTCAAGCTACTTTCTTTTCTTCTTTGATCTAGTCTGCTGATCAAAGAACTTTTCAGCTGTATTTTCTTATATCTCACTCACATTCCTAAAATCACCAATGCGATTTCTTTCTCTCTGGCAATTTTCAGTTTCCCTTTATTTGGCAATGGTTGCAGGAGCACTACTTTGTTCCTCTAGGGGCCTCATGATGCCCTGTTCTGCTTGCTTCTTGTGACTTTATGTTGCGATTTGTGTGCCCGATAAATCAAATGTCTCTACCAATTGTAGAATGGTTATATAGTAAAAGAACTTCTGCTAAAATATGTCGTAAGCTATCAGTTGGCCAGACTATGTCATCTTCTTCCCAGAGTTCTTTAGAACATTGTCTGTGTGCATTTCTGAGTCAGCATCAACGTTAGTGATGTCTCAGGCATCCTATAATCTAAGCCAGTGGTGGCAGACTTACAGCATGTGTGCTGTTGGGGGCACACAGAAGTGACACAATGATGTCATGGGTGGCATAGGCTGGTTTCTCTAAACTAAAACCTCAGTATGCAGGTTTAGCTCCAGTGTTGACAATTTGCAAAAAATAACTGGTTTGCAGTTTGGATATTCCATTTCAGAAAGGTTCCCCATCACTAGCCTAGGCTGAGTGGTTTGCACTGCCACCATGGACGTAGTTCTCTTAAATAGTATAGCTTCACAAATAGCTCTACACAGGCTGCCCTCAGCTGCAGGTGTGCGTGGCCAGCAGTTTCCACCCTCACAGGTGATAGGTGCCCTGTGGCTTCTCCGGGGCACAGCTACTCCATCAGTAGCAATGGGGTATCCGCCATTTTTTGATGAACATGAACATATAGGCAACTCTGGGGCCCAACTGCTTGGAAAGCGGCATGCCAAATCATGGGGTGGTCGGGGGCTGCTTGTGTCTGAGCAGCTGACTTCATGTGGACTTCCAAGGCAGACCCACCCAAGGAGGCTGCCCAGCTGCCTGCCAGAACAAGGGTGTGGCCAGGGTAGGCCCCTGTCTTCTTCGCAGAGCCACTCAGGGCTCTGTACCTTCCCTGCTGAATTCCTTCTCTGCTGTTCACTCTGCTGAAACTGCTTCGGTTTCTCTTTGTGGAACCATTTTCTGGGGCAAGGGGTAAATGTGTGAAGGGCAGCCCCATTCTGCTCTTGTTCATGCCTCACTCTAAGTGAGATGGTGGTGATGATAATGAAGATGATTGCCCCATCCATTCCCCTGGAGGCTGGTGTGACCAGAACTACAAAATGCCTAATTATGCGATGACTGCCATGGTAAGCACTGAATGAGTACCAGTTGCGCTTGTTACAACTGTGTTCTTACGTTCATCATTGTGCTAGGTTCCCAGTAGTAACAAGGTTGGGATGAATAAAGGGATTATTAGATCATTATATGAAAGAACAAAGGAATAAGTATATTCAGTGGATTCACAATCTGGAATAACATTATGCTCTATGCTATAAAATATTCCTAAAGCTTTTTAATGGTGGAGATTAAGTAGTGCCCAAAATTATGATGCTATAATCATTAAATGTAGTGATTATCATGAATAGAGAGATTGGGTGCTGGATGAAAACAGAGGTGAAGATGCTGTTGAGCTTACATCAGGATGAAAAAGAGCTCTTCAATCACAGAGGATCTGGGGACCTCAAGGGGATCAGAGAAAGGCCTGCCCCAGGCCTTCTGTCTACTTTCTGAGAATCTTTACTGCTAAGGCCAAAACTGACCAGAAAGGAAAGGATAGTTCAACTACATGAGCTAGCCAAAAGTGTTCTTTTTTCCTCCTAATAATCTTCACTCTACATTTTATCAGCAGGGAAAAGAAAAAAAAAAAAAATCTCAGCCTTTTTGAAGACAGACACAGCAGGACTTCTGCACTGTAGTCTTCTCATGGGTTTCCTAAGTGAATCTTTGCGATAATCCTACAAGACGCCTTATCCTTCTCAAGTTACAGAGCAGAAAACCAATAAACCAAAACCAATATACTTTCCATGTTATCATGTTACTTCTGAAAAAAGAAATCTACTTTGAAGAGAACAAAAGAAGACAGGAAACACAGATGGCATTCATCTTGGGTGTTTATGTTTTTTTGGAATCAGAGAGATGACCTAGAGAATTTCTAAAATATCTCCGGAACTAAAGAAATGGGACAGAAAGGGAAAAGAAAGATAGTTCTCACCAGGAAAGACTAATCAAACACAGAGCTACGAATGGAAGTGACATGGTGAGCGCTTAGCCTTCTTAAGTAATTCCCATCTTTTCCTATTGACCCTTCAGTGTAATATTAGGTCACAGATGTAAAGGAAGGGAGCATCTTCCCACCTAGAATTCAATGCAATCTCAAAAGAGAGTTTGTCATATATATGACATTCAGGACAAAGAGCAATGGAAATAGAGTAGAACAACACAGTATCTGAGTGTATGTGAAGAGAAAGAAAGACAAAAAGGAAAAATGGGTGTGTGTGCTTCTTCCTTTTCCTTATAAATGTTCAAAATCCATTCATCTCACTGCCAGGAGAAGAGGAAATTGTAAAGCAGGCATGTTTTACATCCTGGGGTATGTGTGTTAGAAAACAGTAGCAAGATAATCTACATATAGGTCCTTATTTTATAGCAACAATGTTTAGGAAATTCACTTTGCTGTGTATTTGTGGTTTGTCTTCTCCCGTGCACACAAAAAAACAAAAATTTTCCCCAAAAAAATGATTAGCAATAAAATATTAACCGAACTGTAGGTAACACAGTTCTTTGCTTCCTGTACATCACCACCTCCCATCAGAAGAAGCTGTGCAAGGCTAAATACCAGGAGCACGGGCCCATTCTGAGGCTTCTCGCACTGATAAGAACAACCGGACTTGTCACAGCATCATAGAGACAGAAATTTCTGAAAAGATTGAAAGCCTGGAGCCCAAAAAAGGTACAAAGATGAAGCTCTGCCCTCCTTCTTCTTTACAGTCTTGCAACTTGGTGCATTATCAGTGGGAGTCTGCTGCATCCTATGCCAACAATTCATTCTCTTAGGATAACACAGAGCTTATCTTAAGCAGGGAATATTTCTTGCTATGAGGTTGTAGCACTTTTCCTTTGTGGAGTTGAACTGCCTTGGGCAGTGATGGGAAGTAACTATATTATTATAGATTTCTTAGGAAAATTGTTGAACTGGTCACAGAAATCTGACTTTGAGAAATTTCTTCCTAACTTTAAAATTACTTAAAATTACTCAACCTCTAAAGAAATTACTTAAAATATTCCAAACCTCTCAAAATACTTTAAAGAGTGAAAAATGCTAGTGCTTATCTCTGACATTATTTTAAAGATTTAACCAACTATTTACTCTTGGTTCTGGTCAAACTCAGGGAATCAAGATTTAAATTTGACTGTCAGTGCAGTTCTTCATCTCTTCATCCTTTTCTCTTTCAGTGTTATGGCAGAGAGAATCCTGATTCAGAAATAAAATGCTGCAAGTTGAGCCACAGTCTTGTGCCTTCAGAAAACAGTTAACCTTTTTGTCTATAAAATGAATAACAATCCATCAGATATCATCTGATGTTGTCTCATTTAGTTTCAAGCAGACTGTAAACCTATGTAGAACAAATTCTAACTTGATCATGTAGTCCCTCAAATTCTAGCATCTCCTCCCTCCCACCACCCACAAAAAAAAAGCCAAAAATGTGATTCATATGGGTTAATCATAATAACTGTCTGGATTTCTTTCCAAATAGTTGCTATCTATATGAGAAAGGCTCAAGAGTAGAAAAAAATGAAGAAGCACAAGCGTAAGTGTCCAGAGCAGAGCAAAGTACAGGATCCACCCTCTCCTTTCTCAGCAGCATGTGTGACTTGAATCTGTCACCTCTCCTGTACCTCCAATCTGAAAGGAGGCCCAGTAGGCCTGGTGGACATCCAGGGACAGCACAACCTATAGAGGTGGTATGTTGTGACTATTGTGTATTTGTCACCAAATAGAAAAATTAAGGCTCTGTCCTAGACGGCAGAGTCGTAAGGCACCAGCTTAGACTCTGTCCACTGCCCTCATCCCTTTACCCTCTGCAGTGATGTGCAAACTTGGGCACGAGGAAGCAGAGCTAGGCTGGGATGCAGCTGGGGAGGAGGGTATTCATATTGGCCTTGAACCCTCTCCCAAGCAGTTCTGTTTTCTGGCTTTGTTTTGTGTCGTATTGTTTTTCTTCATTTACCACCACAGAAAACCTTAAAATTTACTGATTTTACTGCTGAGCGACACTTGATTTTGTAATAGAAAATCACTGTATCAACTTTTGTTTTACAAATTTCTCCTCAGATTCCCTTAATCTACCAATGAATTTTCACTCTTGAGCACAAAAACAAAACTACATTTCACCTGTCACATCCTCTTTATTAGCAACCACATTCACACTTTCATACCCAAATAGTGAGCCTCTGCCTCTTACACTTAGCAAAGGCTCCCCAAACTCTGGTTTCTCAGACTGAGGCAGCCTGCTCCCACTCAATAAGGTATCCATCTGGACTAAATCCAAATCATGAGATTGAGTTTTCTAGAAAGGACAGAGTTAAAATCCCAGCTCTTCCCTCTCAATCACAAGCACATAGACATTCACCCCATCTCTCCAACCCTCAGTTTACTCACCTTAGAAGTGAAAAATCAAATTCCAACTTGAAAGATTTGAGAGATGGTCTAGCTTGATGACATCAATGGACTTGAGTGTACAGTCAATGTTCAACTGATTTTTCATTTTTACACTATTCCTCTTTCATGTTCCAGACCTTATCTTTAATCTATTGCCTTTTAAAAGCCAAAAATTTATGAAACAAATGCTGCACAAAAAATGATAAAATATGTTCATTGCCTTCAAATAATTTAAAGTAATAATATAGTTTAATAAATAAGATTGAATCAACTGATCATATGATTTCAGTAAATTAAAATTGATTTGCTCATTTACACTGATTGCTGGAAGGAGTTGAGAAACTAACTGATTTTATTTAATAATATCTAGCCTAAATAATAAATCTGCTAATCTGTCCTTGATAAATATTTGACTAAGTTAACAAATATTTGCCTCTATCAACTTTCTCTCAGATTAGGAGACTAGAAGACACCCTGCTGACCCTTTTTCCTATGAACCATCACTCCAGACAAAATCCCACAAGCCTCACAGGACTTCCTGAGCAGCAGCTCTCTTCCCTGCCCTCTATTTATATCTTGCTGTGCTCCCTACTGCTGAGCATGCAGCTTTCAATGGGGAAACCAATTATCTCTGCCGTCTGCACACTCTGGTCTCTGTCAGGAGACTAGAGTGACTAGAGTGATTAGGTGTCCCCAAAGTGCAGCAGCTGGAGGCATGAATGAGGTAATGGTCCCTCCATCTTCTGAACAAAATTGCCTGTATTAGCCATCTCACGTCCAACCACAGGTGTCCATCTGCCAGAGTACTACCCAGAAGGAGAACGAGATGCAGTGTGGTTCTCTGTACCAGTGCTGGACTCCACATTAGTGGAAAGTCTGGTGAAACCCCAGTGATGTCTGTAGTCTGGTCGATCTGTATCAATGTCCACAAATGGTCAACTGTTGAGCACTATATTAATATCAGAGGACACTGGGGAAAACTTGCAGAGTAGCTCTTTCTTGCTTTCTTTACAATTTTTCCATAAGACTAAACTTATTCCAAAATCAAAAGTGCACTGAACATCAAGGAAAATATCCAAAACATTTGCTAACGGCTTGGGCTACAGTGAAAATAGCTGCCTCATGGATTAGTGATAACTAAAAGAACTGAAGAGAGCATATAGTTTTCCCAGAGTGTCTTGTCTATATGAAATCTCTCAGTCTTCACAGAAATGTATGAAGTCAAATTATTCACATATTTATCTTGTGGATAAGGAAACTGAAGCTCAGCATATAGGAAGTACTTGCCAAAGTTGCTAAACTTTGATACAAACCCACCATTATTAACCCAGGCAGTTGAGGTCCCAGTCTGGTCTTCTCAACCCTAATCAACCTGAAGATAAGCTGTACATAAGAGTAAAACACAAAAGCCTAGAGGAGTGTCTATGAAAGACGAATTGAAAGCAACAGTGAAAAGTGGAGTAGTGTAGAGGAGTTAAAATAGCAGCAGCACCCACCAGAAATGACCTCAGTTTTTGCTCCAACACTACCATTAGCTGTAATAGTTTCATCAAACACTCCAGTGCTTTAAGCCTAAATCATCTTTCTTTAAGAATATGGTGGTCATGGCTACTTTCCAGGTGTGCTCCAAAGGTACATCTTTGCCATTCCAAAAGTGACAGATGATCCTGCTTCAAAAGTATTGGTTTCTGTGGAGCTAAACTGAGTTGCTATGGGGACAACAATAGTATCAGTAGGTCACTTGTTAATTAATCAAAAAGATGAGTTGAGTAATTAGACTTTTAAAAATAAGTCTAACAGGTCATTTTGTACAGTAATAGAAATAAAGCATTTGTGATTAATTGGTTAATATAATTGAATGTCATGGCAATTCATTAATTGAAGAAAAATTTCACCACTGAAATGTGTAAAGCAGAAAATCAAAGCTGGTGAAAGAAAGGTGACCAATTGGCGATTTCTGCCTCTAGTATTCTGGGACTATTTACAATTATACTGATAGAGGCTTCTGAGGTAATTACAGTAAAAGATGATGACTGAATCTGCAAAAAGGCTGAAAAGAAAGGACTTCTAATGCAGACAGAGGGAAAATGGGGGATGAGAAACGTATCTTCAAGTGTAGAGGAGGGGAAGAACAGTGCAGAAAATGTGAAGAAATTGGAATGGGAGGATCGATGTAAATATAGCATGATTGGTAAAAACCAAGAAAGGAATCAAATTGAAGTCTGCAAACAGGAAGCCACTTTGATTAGATCTGATTTTTAAAGAAAGGCATGAGCCGCACTATTGTGCGCTGACCTAATCAGGTCGCATCTGGAGTATCGGGCTCAATTAGAAGCGTGCCATTTCGGGAAGAGCACTACCCAACGGAAGCACGTGCATAGAAGCTGCTGAGGTGGCAAATCAGCTGAAAGCCCTCTTCATTCAAATAATAACAGCTCATTCTAAACTCAGTTCTGTTTGTGTGGCCGAGAGCTACCCCTTACCCTCACGACTAAACATATCCTGAATATCTCCTAAAGGCCCTGTTGTCAGCTACATTCCCATTAGGGACTTCGGGTCCATAGCAAAGTCTAAGAATTTTCCTACATTTTTACATTTCAAAAACACTTTGCTACTAAGCTTGCTGGAAGATAAAATAGGTAGAAATCTCGAAGACACAGTTGTAGGCTTCATGAACAAAACAAGACTTCGAGGGAAATATTACAAAAAATCAGCAAATGAAGCTCACCTTAATAAAAAGCTTTCGGACTGCAAAAGAAATTACACAGAGTTTAGAGACAACTCACAGAGTGGGAAAAAAAATTCAGCTCATTGTCCCTTGGACAAAGGACTTACATCTAGAAAATATTAAGCATTAAAAAAAAAAAAAAAGACCACACTAGGAGATACAGTGACTTTGTTTTTGTAAGGTTTCAAACACACAGCATGGAAGCATATGTTGGGAAGAGGTAGATAAGGAGTTTGCTCCACCCACATCAATTTTTTAATTAATTGATTTTTATGAAAAACATTGTGCTACGATGCTTATCTTGGGAAATTGCACCAATGGAAAAGGCAGAAGCAGCTCACACCACTGTGGATCTTAGCAGGCTCCTACACCAGGAGACATCTAGCAAGGACTCAACGTGTGAAGAGCTGTGACAAAAGAGAAGTGCAAACTGTGACATGTGTGCCCAGCTTCCCCAAAGTGATCCAGTGGCCAAGAGAGCAGCAAGGCTGGGATAAGGCATCAAGTGTGCGTAGGAGAATCACAGAATGTGGAGCACTAAGAGATTTGCAAATGACAAAGTGTTTTCTTAAAAAGAAAAAACAGTAAGACAGAGTTTCAAAATAGGTTAATAGGAGAGCTACAATGATTAATACACTGGGTATTGTTGTCTTCATACTTGTTATTCAGAATATAAGATATAGGCATGATATCGTCCATAGACATATTAGCACAAACCTTTCTTTTCAATGAATAAGGAGTAACTAGCGGCATAGCTCTCTTACCTCCATTGTATCTCCTCACGTGAATCAACTGCTTCCAAGTTCATGTTTGTTCTCTCTTTTGGCATCATGCCTACCGAACCTCATCATCATTGCTGCACTCCTGGGCTGTCTCCTGGGCAAGAAAGTATGTGTACCTGGAGGATCTGAGAAGGATACTGAAATTTTAATGAGATTAAGTTACTTAGTGTTTGTAAGTCAACAAGAGAAGTTGTGAGTTCTGATCTCAGTGAAAGTCAACTGAATTTAAAGAGTACAGAACAGTCTTGGAATAAAACTGGGCCAAGGGAGTTCAAACTCAAAGTTTGGATGGAAGGCTTAATTTCAAGAAGTTACGGCCTCTCCAATTAGCATAAGAAACTTTAAGACTTTTTGAGTTAAGTAATTCTTCGCATAGCTAAGAAAAGTGTAATGTTGTAGGCACAGAAAATAACATTGCATTAATTTTTGATAAAAACAAAAACAGGCACATACTTCTCAGGCTTCCAACGGAAGCCCATTATTTTCTTTTTTCATTTTTCCCCTCTCCAAAGAATTCAAGCTCTTGACACATACACTTATGGCATTAGCAAAATATTTAATTTTGTTCCTGTAAACTGACTGCAGTTAAGCACAGCCATGTGTTCACATCACCTTGCTAAACTTGCTTCAAAGGACTCAGAATTTTTATCTCCAAAGTTTAGGCAAACTGATAAGAGAAGAGTAGGTGCAGAACAGTGAGGTGCACGGTCCCAGAAGGCAACTTACAGGGGCCCTAGACTTGGATGTGCAAGGGATTCTCCAGTCGAAGTCTCCAGGTCTGTCTTGGTCACTCTCTTCATCACAGAGGTGAAAGACCTGACAACTTGAGGAAAAGAGATTTATTTTGCTTCATTATTTCTGTCCACAGCTGACTGACTCCTAGGCAGGTCAACACGGCAGAGAAGCACGGTGGAGAAAAAGCTGCTCCACTCATCACAGAAAGGAAGCAAAAAGCAAACAGAAGAAACAGGCAGGGAGAAAGACCTCCCCGCCATGGCCACGCCCCCAGTCAAGCTCTTCCTCTGCACAGGTCACACCCCCTAACAGCCAGCCCACAATAAAGCTCTCATAATCCAACTGCCTTTCGAAAGAGCCACCTGCATGCACGTAAGCCTTTGGAAGGCATCTAGACCCACACCACAACGAAGTCCAAGAAGCCAGTGTGACTCAGAGTCACAGGACACGTTGCAGTAAGCCCTCCTAAAGGCTCCAAATGCTTGTTTCATAGATACCTTGCAGCCTTCTGACAAATACTCAGAGTCTGCCAATGTCAGTACGTAACTTAATATTGGTATGCCATGTTTCTCTTTCACAAAAAGAGACTACATATTTACAGCACAAATACATTTTGGATACTAGTACCTGCTTAATTTGGATTGTCCACAACATCACTCAAAATGATTTAAACATACTCATTGCATGCTTGTTTGTAGCTTTGTGTTGTATACACATTTGCAATCCTGCCATTATTTGTATCATAAAATAGGCACAAAATATTGAAGAAAAATTAAGTAAATATTAAAGCAAAGATACTTGTAAAAGTTAGTGTAATAACAATATGATATTAATGTTATAATTGACATAATACTAAGTAATGCTAAAAATAAATGTTCTAATAAATATAACTGCTCTTCATACCTCACTTTAAAATCTATCACAGCTTAAAAAGAAACTTCATAAGGCACATACACAGGTTTGGAATAGTGTGCTGTTAACTATCTCATCTTCAGATAGTCATATATATCAGGTTTAAACTGAGCTGGCATAATTCCATTTTCTTACATATTACTGAAAAGTATATTCATCCAAAATTTTTTAATAATTTATTTATTTTTTAAAATCAGTACATTGTACATTGTTATCTTCTTAGTGGCTATCCATAAGGCAAGAAGCAAACAGGATATCCTGTTCAAACACTATTAGTACATCTTCTCATTGAGATAAGCGAAAGTGGCTGTATATCTATCCTAACTATTCTGTTTGTATATACAAATACAAAATGGTCCTTCCTTTGTATCCTTTTTTTTGTTTAGTCCTGTCAGAGATGGGTATTTCATTGGCATCTAAATGCTATAGGTGCATGAATTGAGCACAATTCCTCAAAATTAATATGCATTATTTTCTCCATTTTTAATACATTGATTTAAATTATTCTGAAACAACCTGGAAAGATTTTTAAAGATTTCTGTTGAATCACCGTAAGATTTTTCCTTCATTTCTCTGAAAGATTTTAAGTATGAAAATATGAAAGATTTTCTCTTTACTGAAGATTTCTGTGAATGCTATTTAGCACCAAAATCAACAACTGAGGGTATATGATTTCTAAAAGATTTATTTTCCATCAGCATCTTGAAGGGAAACCTTAAATGTATACAGATTTTTTCTAATTCCACTACGTAATGCTATTTTAAATGCTGTTAGTTAACACAGTAACTTTACCACTTAGAACTCTCAGTTTTTGTAAGACAAAAAGACACAATTACTCCTTCAGTTCATGAAAATGTACTTTTTGTTTGTTGATTTTCTCTTTTGTCTCTGTGGATGCCAGGGTGGGCCCAAGGCTTTACACCTGCTGCAAAGCTGGTGGACCACCAAGCTATTTCCTTGGCCGTTTTGTTCTGAAATTCTTTTGTGGTATGGTCCTTCTTAATATTATAGTGTAATAAGTAGGTTTAAGTAATGTCCTTTATCTACTTCTTCAATAAGAGAACTGTTATGGTTTGTGTCTAGCTGTCCCCACAAAGCCTTATGCAGTCATAAGGCAACTTTGAGAGTTTGTGATTAACTCATGATCCAATGCTGGGATGAATGGTTTGAGGGCTCTACCCACAGATAACCTGAATGTAATATAAGAGAGGCTTGCTCTCAGCCACCATAACCACTGCTCCTCCCTCTTTGCTCTTGTTGCTTTACTGTTTCCACTGCCACAAACTGTTTCCCTCTGCCACATGCCACTCTTCTTTGGAGCCAGCTGATTATGGACTGAAATTACCAGAAACTGCAAGCTAAATAAGCCTTTCTGGAGGCCAGGGAGATAGCTCAGTAGAATAAGGGCTTGTCTGGCAAGCATGCTGATGGTCAGTACAGTCTGAGCTCCACAGGACTCTAAGTGCACTCAAGGTGTGGAAAGGAGCAGTGTAGTAACTATTGTAACTATTTTACTAATCTGTTTTAAAGTTGTCTCATTTCTATTTCTTTATCAACAAAATTGTTAAAAAAAAAAAAAAAAAGAGTCCCAAGAAGGCAGTGTTTAAGGGCTAATGTATTCATAGAGTCCTCTTCTTCCACCCATAAAGCAGTGAGGCTCAGAGCCACATGTGAGAGGTATGTTCTAGCCCTCAGACTATTGTAGAACTCAAATACTGAGCTAGTACTAAAAGCCAATCCTCTTCGCTTCTGCCCTAAAACTCAACTGGAGGGCCTCAGTTCAAGCCCTGGTTCTGCCAAAAACTAAACAAATAAGTAAACAAAGCTTTCTGGACCTGCAAGATAGCTCAGCCCAATAAGCGTCCACTTAGGCAAGTGTAGGTACTGGGATTCAATTCTCTGCACCACAGGCCCTTCCTGCCCCACTTCCAGAGCACACTGTGCTGGCCACTGAGACCGGGCGTTGTGGTACACACCTATAATCCCAATACTGGGGAGGCTGAAAACAGGAGGATCACTATAAGTCTGAGCTGCATAGTGAGACCCAAATACTAAATAAATAAATAAAAATTTCTTTCCTTAATTTTTGGTGTCAGGTGGTTTGTCCCAGCAATGACAGAAAAGTAACCAAGATAGGAGCCCATGAAATTTGATAGGACACATGGAGGTGCAGCGAGTACTAGCATTTTCAGTCTCCCTTGCACCTGAGTATGTCAGGAGTTCAACTCCGGTAAACAAAAAGCAGGATGCTTCCTGCACCTGCCACTCCAGAGAGCTAAAATGAGGCATCTGGAAAATGATGGAGAAAGAAAACAGATGAGCCCGTCCTTGTTATTATTAACTTTCCATGCTAGACTAGGCACAAGCAAATGCAATAAAGCATCTGATGTATTCTTGCCACTGTACTGGATTCTCTGCATCAGCTACACTTAAGAGCACCCTGCTTAAAAAGTGTTATTTTACTTTTCAGGAATTAAATATGAGCCATGAGTTAAAAAATGTAAAATGAGAAGGTGATCAAGAAGTGCTAGTTCAAAGAAAAAGCCCAGGAAGCTGGTGTTCTTCATGTCCCTTAAAGTCTACTCTTCTTTTTTTCCTGTCAATTTTGGTAAAAAAAAAAAAAAAAAGTTAATTTCAGGCTATTTCATTTATTCAACCACAGGTTTACTCAGTACTTTAAAACAATTGCAGTTTATATATCACTGCAAATAATAAGTCATTCTCAAATTATTTGAAGAATATAGTTGAGGCCCCCAGAGAGACAGAATTAATATGAGGTGACAGATGATGGGTAACTTGATTGAAAGAGACAAACTGACAGACAGAGGTGACTCATTGTACGAACTGGGGGTGGAATAATTATGAGAGATCCCATAATGCCTCATGAAAACTAAAGAACCAAGCATGCTGATGGTCAGTACAGTCTGAGCTCCACAGGACTCTTGAGTGCACTCAGGGTATGGAAAGGAGCAGTGTAGTAACTATTGTAACTATTCTACTAACCTGTTTTGAAGTCTCATTGCTATTTCTTTATCAATAAAATTATTTTTTTAAAGAAAGGAGTTCCAAGAAGGCAGTATTTAAGGGCTATTGTACTGATAGAGTCCTCTTCTTCCACGCATAAAGCAGTGAGGCTCAGAGCCCCACCTGAGAGGCGTATTCTGGCCCTCAGGCTACTGAAGAACTGAAATAGAGAGCCAGGACTAAAAGCCAATCCTCTTTGCTCTTGTCCTAAAGCTCAACTGGAAAGAAAAGGACTATTTCTTTTCAGCACCCTTAAGCACCTAAATGTAATTTGATGTGGAAGGCTATGCATGGCATCAGACAATGGGGCTGAGTGAAGAATAAAGAATGATGCATGTATTCCTTCTGTACTACAAATACGTGCTAATACAACCTTCAAGAAAGACAAAAAGGAAAGAAAAAAGAATGAAGAAAACTAATTTTTACTGTGTACCCTAAATGGAAAATGCCATCTGCACTTTTTTTTTAAAGACAACATCCCAACCTTAAGAACAACTAACAAAAAAAGTAACATCCTAATAGCAAGGATTTTTTTTTATTATTATTTAAGTGTCTATCTCCAGTGAAATGAATGTCTTCACAAAGCACACATCCTTTTCAAAGACCTAAGACATATGTTAAGTAAACACACAATGTTGTGCAGCTCTCTTTATTTGAAGAACGAAGGCACAGCAGCCCATTTTCAAGAAGAACAAATATAGCCAGGTGTCTGTTGTCATGAACCAAAGCAAATCCCCAAAGAAGTAGCACTCAGTTCCCTCAGGCCTGTTTAGCACCTCCTAAGGAGAGGGGTAGAGAGGCTTTTCATTAAATTTTGCTTAATTGAGTCAATCATAATGTTCTCCAGATCCTCTGGGAACCTAGACAGTACAGGATAGAACAAACCAGGGAAAATCATGCTGTAAATCCACATATAAATGAAGAAATAATCTCTTGAGCACAATCACAGGTCTACTGGAAACTGAGGGTGGTTCCCTTGAAATTCCGTGCCCAACAGGTTTCAGGGAGATGGAAAGTGTGGCCAGTCGTCAGGGGTCGAGCAGGCAGCACATCGACATTGAGATTAGGACAGTGCTCCAGTCATAGGTCCAGTGTCGGCAAAGCCACTGCATTTGAAAACAACAGATATTTAAGGAAACCACTGATAATTGTCAGAGCACACAGAGGGCAGTGAAACTGACCCTTGAACAACTAAAAAAACATCCTAGAAAACTTCAGAAAGAAAATTTTCCCACAGTGCTAAGCATCCTTTTGAAATTTGGAGTACCTCTGGGGAAAAAAATCTTTCTATTCCGTCTTCTCTAAGATATATCATACTTTGATTTTATTTTCATATCATTGATCATGACCTAAACTATGTATTTATTTGCCTGCTAGTCTCTTCAACTAGTCATGGGACAGAGGCTTGTATCTGTATCCCCAAGTGGTCACATGATGCTTGCTTCAAGAGGGATCTTAATTTGTGTCGACTGTACAAATGTATGAACCCTTGATCCACCACCTCTGATACTCATTTTCTCTGCTCTCAACCCCTCTCTCCCAGATCCCATGTGAAAGCCTCACATCGCAGATGCTGACCAGGAGCCAGAGTGGGGAGGGGCTCTGAGAATCGGGTTTCTTATTTCTTCTCTACCTAGAAGGTTTTGATGCTAAAGCTAAGTTGAAGATAGACTGCCACGAGAGAGGTGGAGTTAGACTCTGTGTCTCACCACAGGCTCTCTTTACAGCAGTTCACCAAAGTAGTTGTTAAAACTTCACTAATAGCTCCAAAGTGCCATCAAACATAAACGCACAAGCCCTATTCACCAACAGGAAAACTGCGACTTTGAAAGCAAAGGTAGGTCTCCCTTGACAGGCATTACTTAATGCAGTGGTACTGAACACATGGCATGAGTAGAAACCAGAAGTGGAACACAGGAGGGCAGAACAAAGAGGGGCTGTTGTGATCATTGTTGTGGTTGTTGTTCTAGCTGTTTTTGTTTTAGTCACGCTTCTAGTTCCTAATGAGCACCGCTCCCTGTGTCAGAAGAGTCAGAAAAAAGCTTGGCATAAACTACCTGCAGGTGTGTAAGCAGCTAATGGAAGTGACAGCTGAGATGACATATAACTAGGGTGTTGAAAAATGAATTATCCGTGTGGTTTAAATGGGCCAAATGATATATTGGAACACCATGTGGTTTAACACAAAGCACAGCATTCAAGATGGAAGATCCAAATCCTAACTCTGGCTCTAACACAGACCACTTTTACAAGACTGAATGAGTCATTTCAACCACACCATGCTGTGGTTTCTCTCTCAGTCAAGTTCGTCTTGTGAGAAGTATCGCCCAGTCACAACGGGTTACTGCAAGGAAGCAAGAGAGGGATCAACACACGCAGTCTATGCAGGAAACTGCAAGGTGCGTGCAACGTGCAACACGGTGGTCGTGATGTAAGACTGCCACTCCAAGATGCTCGCAAAATCAATCCATTTCTCAGAAGGAAACCCCCCCTTTCTTGAACTGGTGCAGTGAATTAGAAATATTAAACTTCATTTCCATAATTCTGTATTCCCTCTCTTTATGAGCATTTACACGACATACCACAAATATTTAGAATCGAAGGCTCCATTTTAGTTATTCAGCCTTGCCTGTGAGGTCTCCTCAAGTCAGGAATATGTGTTTTCATCCCCATATTTACAATCTTATATTTAGACCTTGCCAAAAGGCCCTTTAGGCTGCTCCAAATCAAATAAGCTCTGAGGCCCACACAGTAAGTATTAGATCATTACTGAGCAGGAGGTGCACAGGCGGGAGGTACAAACAAAACTAAGGGTGAAAGGGAATCACCAGACATGAATTAGACAAAGAGGCAATTATGGTGCAGTGGAAAAAGTACAAGACAAGAAGTCAAAAGAGCCGAAATGAAATACCAGCTCTGTCACTTACGGTACGACCTTAGTCAATCTGGAGCAGAACTCTGGACCTCAGCTGTAAAACTGGAATACTAGATTAGACCAGGTGAACAAAGCCAGGAGGCCACACATTAATCAATTCAATACACGGAGAACATTTCCAAGGAGAGCAACTTAGTTCAGAGCCTTAGTAGCTGGGGCTTAATTATAGCACAGATCGTAGCTGCGAAACTTTGAGGAGGACCCTTAACCTCTCAGTAACTAACTTTTCTTGTCTATCAGGACAACAAGAGAAGCCACTTTACAGGAGTTTTGCTAAGCATTAAATGAGAAACCATATAAGCCATAGTAATCATCCATAGTAAATTAATGTTATCAACATAATTATGACTAGGCATGACCTAATTGTTTTGCATGACCAAAACAAGATCATAATATGTATTAAGTGGCCTGCCAAAGTCTCTTGCCAATTTAGGATTCCCTCAACTTTACCTTTATTTTTGCATTTCTTTTGTACAACAAGTTTCAGGAAAATTGCAGAACGTTTGCAGAATTTGCGTGTCTACCACTGTAAGCTGCCCAGCTCCTGAGAGCGCAGGTCAGTGCCACAGTGCTGCCCCATTTTTGTGTCACAGAGGAAAAGCTACCACAAGAGTATGGAACCAGATCGATGGTGAGCACAGCCAGCGCCAAAACCAGCATTCACAACCTCTTTGTTAGAAAAAAGACCAGAGGAAGCAAGGACAGTAAACAAATCCTTTTTCACAGGTCTGTTTCTTATTGAAGAGTCTCATGGGTGAGAAATGAAAAAAAATATTTTAAGAAACTTAAAATTAAGCACACTTTTATGGTACATTTCCTAATGCAACATCTCATAGTAATAATTCTTAATCAGTTAGACTATATCACAGAATGCCAGAAACTGGGTGGCTTTTCGACAATAAAAACTTCTTTCTCACAAGAAGGCTAGAAGGTGCTTGTCTACCACTGTAAGCTGTCAAGACACCAGCAGAAGTAGAGGTGGTAGAGACGTATCATTCCTTCAGTCTGTCATGAAGGCCCTGAACCTCTATGGGCCTAGGATTCTCCAACAGACCCATCACTTGATGCTACTTCATGGCCAAGTAGTGGGAACATGTGAACTCGAAGGGGTGCAAATACTTGACCCTGGAAACACAAAGCCAGTACCTCTTCTCACGGCTCAGCCTGCCTCTGCCCTCTGCCCTCTGCCCCCTGCCTCTCTACCCCCAGCAGATATCTCGCTAAAGGCCCATATCTACTGTGAAGGGCACACTCCAGGTAGCTTCCTGTTACCAAACCTACAGATTTACTTTTGTCACATCTGGTCCTTTATTTTCCTGAATCATTCTGACTCCTGTGGAAGAGCTGCTCCTCTTTCTCGCTGGAGGTAACCCTGAACCATGAGTCCCACCCTCTCCCACTTGTGCTAATTCTCCTATATTTAATTCTTTCCATAGCTACTCTGCCTCTTTTCACTGGCTCCTTCATCTTGATGAACAAACATATGAAAAGGCCTCACATTGCAAAATATAAAGAATGACGTGAAACAAGCTTCCCATCTTCCTCTAGCTTCGACTCTTATCTTTTTCATCTTCTTAGATGTTGCATTTCTCAAAGTAGTTATCTACAATCCACATCTCTATTTCTTCACTTCTGGTTTTCTCTCTTTAACTCATTCAAAGCAGGTTTCTGTTGCCCTGAAACCATTCTGGGGAAGATTCCAGTGATCATCATCTGTCCTAAGTACAAATGACTCCTCAATTTCTATCTTGCTTGACCTGAGACTAGCATTTGACCTTGTTAACCACTTCTTCTTCCCCTCCGCCCCCCCAGAACCAGGGATAGCACTCAGGCCCTTGAGCTTGCCAGGGAAGCACTTATTCCACTGAATCATCTCCCTGGCCTCAATCACTCCTTTTAGGAACATATATACAAGTTTCACTCAGCATTGGACTCCAGTTTCCCGGCTTTACAGCTATGTCTTCAGCCACCTTACTCAGGCCTCTGCAGGCTCCAGCTATCTGCCCTATTATTAAAGCTGAGCTTGATCCATCCCTAGGACTCCAGGGTCCTGCTTGATTCCCTATTGCCATTCCTCCAACAACTCTTTAATGCAGACTGACCTTGCTTGACCTCCATGTCTGTATATTCAAATATGTGGCCTCCATTTCTTCTTGAGATGTCTCAAAGGCATCTTAGGCAGTTTCTTGAGACTTCTCATAGCATTTCCTTTAACAAAAAGCATCCCCAGCAACAATGACTCTTCAATATTTCCCCTTACTCATTCCAGACACCAGTTACTCATCACAGCGTCCCAAACTCATCATTTCCCATTTTAAATTTCACTTCCTAAGAACAGTCTTCCTTAGACCCAGAGATACAGTCAGCTCCTTTCCCTCCTCTGCACGACTTGCTCCTACAGCGCTCCCGTCTCCAATCCTGTACCATTCGCTGTGCTCACACTTCACACAGAGAATACACTAAATGGCTGTCTCCCTACAGGCAACAGACGCAGGTGGGTGGGCTACATTTGGATTGTGTGAGAAGGATGGAAGAGATGAAAGAAAAAGGATGGAGGGATGTGAGAAGGCAAGAAAGTAATAGGGAAGGAAACAAAGAAGGGTGGAGGAAGAGAGGGAGACAGGGAAGAAGGTCAAAGGGAAGGGAGGAGGGAGGGTGGGAGGGAGGGAGGGAGAGAAGCTGGCAGGGAGAGAAAGCAAGACAGCTAGATAAACAAATTTTGAAAATCACCACAACACAGACAATAATTTAAGGGAGCCAAGAGAATGAAATTCAATTAATAGAAACATAAAAGTTAACCAAACAAAGAAGAGTAAAGAATAAATTTTGGCAGAACTCAGAAATAAAAATTTTAAAACACATGAGGAAACATTATACTCACACATAGGACTATTAAAAGTGCCCCAGCAACAATAGATTATCAGAATAACTCACCAGTTAATAACCCCGTGACCTCACACAGATCTCTTCATTATTCACTGTGTCAGTCTTTTTATCTATAAAATGGGATCAGTAGTAGCATAAACCTCACAGTAGGGTTCTAAGAATTAAATTAGCTAATACTGATAGAATCTGGGGAAACTACAGACCCTTAGAAGTTGTTAGTGGCGGTTTAAATGAGACAGTCTCATGAGCAGCTGCCATTCCAGATGTACTTAGCCAGGCTTAACTTCCTTCTGCACATAACCTCTTTCCCAATAACTCAGAATTACTTATACTCAAAATAGAGAGTGTGGTCCTAAACACACACACACACACACACACACACACACACACACACCTTCAACTAATATCAATCCACAAATAAATTTTAAAAATTACTGTTTGTGCGATTTTGTTCACCCTTTGTCCTCATGTCTCTCTACCAGTCTTCCCTAGTGTAACAGAACCAACAGGATATACGAATATATATATATATATATATATATATATATATATTTATATTTATATATATATTCATAGCCATATATGAGTGCTTATTTTTCCCATGTTATATCTAGCCACATGTATTAATATCTAGATATATTTACACATAAATGATTATTTTATCCTATCTTATTGTATAGGTCATGTGTATAAGGCATAATCAAACTATATGGCGAAAGTTTAAAGTCTTTAAATTTATTACAGAGACACATTGCCATTTACCCCCCTCAGAGTCCTCCCTCCTCTTGGAAAACACTTATCCTTCCCTTTCTTTCCACATGTCAAAGCAACTCTGGATCTTCATTCATGAATTTCTTTCCCCAAGTTCCCCGACTCCTGTGCTGAGCACCACCCTGGAAAGCGTGCTCCCGGAGCACGCCCACGAGCCCTTGTCCCCCCTCCAGTGGTTCCGGTATCGTGCAACTCTGGACTCTTCGTCAAGACCAAAACGGTCATGACAGGCAAGTTTTTGAATCAACTCAGTACGTTGGCAAAGGAAGCCACTGCGGCACAGTTACTGACTGGCACTGAGGAGGACTTCCAGGACTGCCTCGGAACGCGGCAGGAATCACAGGGTGAGCGCATTTGGAGGAAAGCAACCAGAGGCCCGGGGCCGACGTGACCTTCACTATAATAGTCCATTAAACATTCCCTGCACTTCAGTCACACATCATATGGATCCCGATTTTATGTCCACTCTTAGGGAGAATTTTATCTCAAATTACAATAACTTCCACTGTGCAGCATATAATGTTGTGTACAGCGTTATGCACCTCACAGAATCAAGGGAGCAGGAAAGTCCCCAAGTCTGGAGTCAGACGGCTGCTGGAGGGAAAGCTGGCGGCACAGCTCACAAACTTGAGACCAAGCGCGCCAGGGCTGTAGGTTCCAGTCTGGGTCTGAAGACCTAAACTCCGGGAGAACTGAGAGCCGGTTAATGTCTGAGCTGAAGCAATCAGGAAGGACGAGTTCAACCTTACAGGGCCTCTTTGTTCTCTTCATCCCCACAGCTGCTCAGACGATGCCCCTTAAGGCAGGGAGAGAGAAGAGTCTGCGTTACTCAGACGCCAGCTTTTTCTGGAAACACTGTCACAGGCATGCTCAAAAACAGAGCTTAGCCGGCCCTCAGTACATCGCTCGACCCCGATGACAAGAACAACTCACCAGGCGATCTAGAGGATGAGTGCTTCCCCTGCCGCTGGGCAGCCAGATCGTCTCCCTGCCTCACAATGGTGTCTCCGGAGCAGCACTACCTCGCTCTACCTTAGCTCCTGATCCGCAGTTTGGTACATGACACAGGCTTTTGTCATCTGTCTTTGATTTGCTATCACTTACTGAAGACCGGAATACCAAAGTGTTCAAGGTATGCCTGTTAATTTAAACTAAAACCCTGGAAAAGACTGGATCATCAGTCTGAAAACTGAACTTTGAATCTGCTTCTTCATGAAAGTGAGAATCTCTTAAGTAACTCCCTTACCTCTCCCAATAATAGAGGGATAAACTCAAGGTCATAATCTTCTGAGATGAAAGATAAGATGCACTGCTCTCTAATACAAAGTGGAAAAAGGCAGTAAATAAAGGTAAGTGCTACTCATTGTGAAAAACCAAACAAAACTCCAATACTTAATTTTTAACTTTATTTTTGAAAAGCTTAAATAAGCAACGCAACAATTTTCTTCATCTTTTTCTGAAAACACATGACGTGAAATTTATAAAGGAGCTGAAGCAATGCTGTAGGAAGTTCAGGGAAACCTTGTCTTGGTGTTTAAGAATAATACCCTAATGACGTTAAAGATAATTTAGTGCTGTCTTGAGTGAAGATGATTCCACGAAATCTTCCAAGAACTGTGTTGGGTCTGCGCATAGGAAACATTGCCCCATTTCCTTCTGCCAGGAATTCAGGGAGCTGTTAACCTTGTTGGCGATAATCATGTCCACTCTGTTGGTTGAGCTCCAAACATGTGTGGGGCGCTACCAGAACATGTGGTCGTCGTCAAGAGACACTATGAATCAGATTCTTTCCTCGAAGAGTTTCCTATCTGGTTAGGGAGAAATGCAAGTAAAGAAATAACTTGAATAGATTTAGTTACATGAGTAATAGAAACAACACAGCAGAGATACAGAGCTGTGAATGCCAGAAACAAAACAAAAAAAATCAATGACTCAAAATATTCATAAGACAGGCCATGACTCTTGAACAAAGTATTGGTATTTGTTTAAAAGTTGCATGATTATTGTCAAAGTTAATGCATTTTAATTATTGAAACATTAGAAAGTACATAATAAAGCGGCACCTGCAATCTAATACCACCACCTAGAGTTAAAATTTTCTATTATTTTTTCATCTACTTATTTTTCATGTGTTTGATCTAACACTATATGTTATAATACTAGATGCCTTTGACAACACATGTGATGGGTATTTTAAATAATGGGCATTTAAAATATTTTAGAATTCTATAACACATTTTATAAACATTACTTTTATGGAATCATATTAAATTTTATTCCATAATGCAGCAAGTTTCCTCATCCACAAGAGAGAAGTTTCAATTCTCCCAGGATCAAATACCTGAAACCAAGGACAGTATGGACCTCCTAAAAATGTCTTTTCTCATCAATTTTTGTCTTCTCTTAAAATGAGAATTTGGTATAGAAATGATAGATAAAAGTACATGAGTTTTAATTTGAGTGCTTCTAAGTGAGTGATCAAGTTTCAGCAGACACCTGCTAGCAAGTCAGGAGTTATACTCCCCTGGAAGAGACCATGCGAAGCTACACAGAGTGGGCACAGGCGATTGGTCCTGTGACCCACTGCACATTTCCTGCTTTTCCACTAAGAGAAGGCAGATGAGACAGGATCTGATAGGGGTGTGGGTCAGAGCAAACCCGGAAAAGTAAGTACAGTGCAAACACTCTTTTATTTCCTGATCAGTAACTTATCTTTTATCCTGAAGGCAATGGAAATTCAATCAATGTTTTCTCAATGTAATTGATTTATCCACTTAGGAAGAGTTGGCTTCCTTAAATAAATAAGACCAGTAATGAAATATCTAGCAAGGTCTCAGCTAGAAATGTTCCTTCTTCCAAGTATATACCTTATCTTGATAGATGAAATTAGAGGAAACCCTCCCATCCAGTTCATTCAGGCCTTCTAATTCTTTTATTAATCAAAAAATTATAGCCACAGGTAACTTTTATGTGAAGCCCACATATGACATTTTAGTTCATTTTTAAAGTTAAACAAATGCTTCAGTTACAAGTTTAGGTTATGGCCAGAGGCCAGGGTTTACCCCCTGCTCTTTTGCATAAACCACACCCATAATCTACAATGTGTTACCCATTTTTAATTAATTAATTAATTATAGGGTACAGGGTCTCACTACACAGCTTGCCTCATAGTAATCCTCCTGTCTTAATCTTGCCAGCACTGAGATTACAGGCATGTGCCACCACGCCCTGTTTTGGGGCTGACCCCATGCACCTGGGGTTTCAGGGCTGGCATAGCTTGCTGTACTGGGGACCAAACACAGGTCTTGGCACTTAGACCACCGAGCTATCTCCCCAGTCCAATGTTATCCATTTTTAATATTGCACCTTAAATGCAACCTTCACCAGAATACAGCCTCAAAAACTTTTACAAATGTTCCATCTGTATGAAGTTGTCAGCTTTCAAGTTTCCTGTCACTAAATCTATTAGTGGCAATCCTTTTTTAGTCACTCATCCTCTCAAACTTTTTTAAAACTGAATTCCTTGTAGATTTCATTGCAAAAATAAATTGTGAGCCATAGTCATAGTCATTAGTTTACTTACCATTTGGGGGGGTTAAGCAGTTATATGAAGCAGTGACAGTGGCTAAATCGGGTTTGCAAAATCTCACAGCCAGCTCTTGATAAGACTCTCCAGAAACAGGCTCAGAAGCAGATCCACAGCCTAGTGGATGGCCCTGGGACACCCGGCCAGGCCCTACCCATCCTGGTGGGGAGCTGCCGTCAGGCTTTCTCCAGACTTCCAAAATCCTTTTTCTAAAACTCTATTCACTGTCTATGCAAATGTATTAATTAGGTACACAAGGTGTCCCCCTTGATAAATCTATTCCTAGTATAATTTAGTTAACAGCATATAAAGAATTTCATTATATCTTCATCCTACTATTGGTAAAGCCAAAAGTTGAATGGATTCCACATGGGTGGTTAAAAATATAGATATTTTTCAAATTGATAATGACTTTTACATGTATCTGATTACTACCTCGTGGGAGTTTTTGCTACGTGTATTTTAATCATTTAAACTGTTTGCAATAAATATTTACGCAGCACAGATTTTCATGGTTAGGAAACTTTACACTATTTTTAGGGAAAAACATGTAACACAAAAGATAACACAGAAAATGTCTCAGGGCAACTGAGACCAGACCACCCTGCGCTGGTTGTTCTGCCTTTGCATCCACCTGCCACCCTGGAAGCGCCACGTCTCCTGCTTTGACTCCAAGAAGCTCAGTCTGCCCTCACCTGGGGGCCACAAGGCCTGGTCCTCCGCAGCACACTCAGATGACTGATGGAGGAGCGCAGGTGGTGTGGCCAGGATGCTTTGAACCCCTCAGCAGTGATGTGAGCTGTGAGCGCTCCGGAAGAGGCATGCTGCCGTTTGCGCTGCCTGGCTCCCAGAGAGAGGCACCCAGAAAGTCATGCTCTGCCCACCCTGGCAGGATTATGTTGCTCACAGTTTCCTTAGGGACATCAAGAGTTCATCCTCGATGCTTTCTTAATTTGTATTTTTCAAATGATCAGCAATGTTGAGCATTTTCTCATATATTTATCTGCCATTGATATTTCAGCCTCAGAGAAGTGTGTATTCATCTCAGATGCCCATTTTTTGGATCTTTGAATTTTGGGGGCCTGATTCTTTTATTTTTCAGTTCTTTATGTAGTCAAGATAAAAGTCCTTTGTCTGAGTGACTATTGGTTAAGATTTTTTCCCAATTTATGGGTTTTCTTTTCACTGTGTTGGTGATTTCCTTTGATTTGCAGAAACTTTTCAGTAAGGTAAGATCCCAGTTGATCAATTCTATGTGCTTATATCTATAATCTGAGCAACTACATTGAAGACTGCAATGTACGGTATGATCGCCACTGCTGAATATCTACCTTATTTTTTATTTATGTCATTTATAATATCTATTATTTTTCTATTCTTTTTAAAATAAATAATTGAAATAAAAAGTTCATTGTGACTAGAGAGGCAGCGCAGCAGACTAAGAGCATCCTTAGGCAAGCACAGGGATGAAATTTCAATCCCTGTGCCATGTCCACCTCTCCCCCGGGCACACTGAGCTTGCTACCAAATCCATGAATGATGGCACATGCCTTGAACCCCAGCACTGGGGAGGCTGAAGAAAGGAGAATCACTCTGAATCCAAGCTACATAGTGAGACCCTGTACTAAACACATAAAAATAATAAATAAATAAATAAATAAATAAATAAATAAGTAAAATCAGCTCATGGGTTCTCTGAAGACAACCAAACTTCTGTAAGCACTTCCAGATGGCTACAGATCCCAAATCAATGCTACCCCCAAGTATCAGCTTATCAGGACTGGCAAAATGTTGCAGTTATTCGGAGCTCAGAATTTGTTTGTTTGTTTCCCATTTGATTCATGTTGCATTGAGGTCTCTCCATGAGCGTAGAAGAAAAAACATTCAGGTTCTTTAAATACAATTTGGAAAATAACTCCACAGTGCTAACTGAGTAGTGTGATCCACCTATGACCCATGAAGTCTCAATATTAAGACTTTATCATTTAGTAATATGGACCCAAGTGTTTTGTAATCTCAGGAGTCATAACCTGAAGGGTTCAGGAAAAAGCTTTTAAATTTGGCTTTTGTTTTAGACTGTCCATCATTCCTGAAAACATTTTAATGCCAAAACAAAGCATGGAGTTGGTGGAGAAAATTCCATTTCAACCCTATTCCAAAAAATTCTTTTAATTCTTTGGGTGAAGCATATCAGATATTAAACTGAGAAAACTGGTATTACTCAAGATCTACACCGAAAGACTGAGAAGTATGGAGGCCGCATTTTGAATTGACCATTGGGGACAACTGATGCATGAGTAAGGATGTTATTCACTACCTTATTTGGAATAGAAAACATTTAGAGACAAACATAACAGTACTCAAGAGATGGATTTATGGTACACATTAAATAATATGTACCAATTAAAAGAATAAACCAGATCTATATGTACAATCTGGACAGAATATGTTATTTGTATTTGTGTATTTTTTTTTATTTTTTAGGGGTTTTTTGGTGGAACCGGGAATTGAACTCAGGCCCTTGTACTTGCCCGGGAAGCACTTATTCCACTGAGCCATCTCCCCAGCCCCTTGAGTAATTTCTAAAGCAATTTGAAAAGAAATATAATGATCTAATATTCTTAAGTATTTGTGCAATGTAGTGCAATATAGGAAAATCTGGAAAAATATTACTCAGATTTTTTCCAGTAGGCAAAAAAATATAAGAATAGAAATAATAGAGATCTATTTCTTTTTTATTTTATTTTATTTTAATTTGAAGAGTGAATACAGGAGCAATAACAAATAGAAAAATGACAGACAGGATAACATGCAACAATACGTGTGTTACAGAGTTTTAAAACAGGGTAGCCAATTAACAATGGTCACTATATTATCTATTTTTTATCATTTTAATGAGAAAAAAGATAAAATAATAATAAAATAACAATGAAACAGTTTCAAGACAGGTGAGTATGACAGTTATAACAATTAATACATTGCATATTGTTGTCTTCCTGGTAGTTATTCAGAAGACAAGATGCAGACATGATATCTTGTCTAAACACTATTAGTACAAACCTTTCTTCTCGTTGAACTAAGAGAAAGTAGCTGTATATCTATTCTGACTATCGTGTATATACATATATACTTTTTTCACACATTTATTTCTCTTTACATTTTTTCATTGATTTTTTTTCAAGAGCTTGTAATACGTATGTAATTACAATGAAAATAAGATTTAGTTAAAGGTTTCTTAAACGATAATGTTCATGAGACAGATCTGAAGAGCTTTATTCTGTTGTAAACCATAGCAAAAAGAGACAGTTGAGGCAATAGATGTTGCTATTATGTTCAGCGAGACAGATTTCTAAGGTAGATACATGTGTTAATTGAACTAAAGTTCACAATTTCTGTGCAATAGCTGACTTCTATTATCTTTCCATCATACTTCTGTGACAATGAAGGACATAAGAAGTCAAAGCCACACAGCTCAGAGGTGGTGAAGCCGGCATTCCAAGTGTTAGTCTACTTCGGGACCCCCACACTCAACACTGAAATGCCAGTCATTTGGCAATGGTTCCACATCGAACAGGCTGAAGCTGTTCTTTTGTTATTATTATTAATTATTATTATTAATTATTATTATTATTATTATTATTAATTTTCAGGAAAAGTCTACAGGGTGTTCAGGGTCTCACCACTAGATCAGACTTGTAATGATCCACTTTTTTACAGCTCCTAAGAGCTGGGATTGCAGGCATGCTCCACTACACCCACTCTCAATTGCCCAGCATGATAGGCCTGGAGATTGAATCCCTAACCCCTACTCCTGTTTGCAGGTGCTTTAATCTGTTCAGCTATTTGGCCAGCCCTTGAAGGTGTTCTTATTTGTGACTTATGTAAGCTGAATTATTCTTTTAAAAAACTCCAAGAATATTATAACTAAGCTAAAATAACTTTGTTTTGGGAAGCAAGTGACCCACAAAGAATTTTTCATATCGCTTTTGTGTAAGTCTTACCAATACACAGGAATTTACAGATGCTGTATCCAAGATATAGCAGCCAATAACTGTCTTTTAAATATTCAGCCAAAGAAACACTTCACTGTCTAAGACATCTTGTGGCAAATGCCAAAACCATGATGTAAAAAAGGTCAAGGCATTTTATCTTCTGTGAAAGATGTTAAGCTGACTTAGTAAGGTCAAGGAAGAATAACAGAGATCAAAACATCTTGAAGCTTTGCTTTGTAATATCAAATGCTTCTCTGATCACACAGACGCGTCTGTGAAGAAGCAGCCATTGTTAAACCATGTGGACTTGGTACTCAACAAGCAATGTGTTGGAACGTGCTGAAGTCACTGCAGAATTTCCCTTCACAAGACCCTGCTAGTTTTCTCTCTGCATTCAGCATTGATCAAGCTAAATCCACATTCCAACCCAAGAAAGACTGTAAATTTTGCCATTAGAACTTTCTGCTCAGTATTTCAATCATGCCCATTTTCCATGGGATGCAACACTTCTGTCTTCAAGCATAAGCATTCATAATTTGCACCCTAATCCACTCAATTAAATTTACAAGCTTATCACCAGGGCATTTGCAAAATGTCAAAACAAATTACTGTTTGTTCTAACTTTTGTTTTTGTTTGTATTTTGTTAACAAAGGTAGCCCAATGACTTATACATTGCTTGTTCTGAGAAATTTTTAATGTTGCAACAGATTCCAAAATTACTTTCTGCATAAGTGAAAATGAATCTATAAAATTATATAATAATTATAATCAACAAATTATGTATTTGAATTTTTTAATTGGATATATGACAAGAAAGGAAAGGAATATTGTGTGTTTAATTCTACTGAAAAAGAACTCTCTCGAAGTACACAATGAAATGACCAAATTAAAACTGAGAGAGGAATAACAATTGAAAAGAATAATGAACGCAGTTGTTGGCTGTCTTCCGTCTCTTTCCCTCTGCTCCTCTACATTGGGTCACAAGACAAAAGGCCATGCCCTATAGGTAAAAGCATGATGAGTGGAAGATACACATGTAAATGTGCCACTTCCAAGAGGGAAGCTCTACCTGTACCAAGAGGGGAGGTTGCCAGATGATATCTGAAGCAGAATACTAAGGGACAAAACACCATCAGCCCTGCAGTTTCAGGGTAAGTCGATGCACGATTCTCCCATGTTGGGAACCACTCACTAAACAAATAAAAAGCAAATGAACAAACAAATGCTTCTTTTATAGTATTCATTCTGACCAAAATGTGACTGCTAAGTCTGTGGCTCTCACCTAACTTTTAAGGGTCAGAAACAAGTCAACTCCTAGTTTCCAGATATTCCAATCAGAATCCATGGTAGCTGAGTCCAGCTACCATGAGCAGACTATTTCAGTCTTCATAAAACCTGCGCCTACATCCTAGGCTGTGACGAGGCATTTGTATAGGTACTGTGCTTGGTACAATATCAGACCTGAAGGGCATGCAAAATAAATTTTACATTGTCGTGATCATCATTATTAGCACAATATTTACATTAATTATATTTAAATCACTTTGAATGATATCAATTCAAAATTTATAAAACAGAGCTCTTCGCTCATTTCCTAAACCCTGATATCCCTCCTGCATTTGCCTTCTTGATGAATTGTAGCATGTTATGCTTCTTTTCCTAAGTCAGAACCCTGCAAGTTATCTTCTCAATCACTTTCTGTCCTTTGCACACTATATTTAGCTTTTCTGGCACCGTTTTCTCTTGCCAAAATCCCAGTCACCACGTCCTATCTTACTACTGACATTTTGTCCAACATAGGTCTCTATCTGTAAGCTAGCCTCTGCCTGAAGCCCTTCTTCTAACTTATTTACTGGTAATTCCTACATTTAAAAACTTCTTGCTGAGTATCATTACTTCTAGAAATAATTTCATGACAACTTACTCCACACAAATATTTATTCTCCTCTATGTTCTTTCGGACACCCCTCATAACACACACACACACACACACACACGCCGACATCCACCAGGGCAACTGCCGTGGTCTCTACTGGAATGGTGATGCTTCTTGCCTGTCCCCATGGAAAATCTCCAGGGCCTGAGTCTTGTTTAGCTCCACAAGCTGTGGTGGGCAAGCCACGTACCATGCAGAGCTCCTCGGGATCAAGATAATGCTTGCCAAAGTTCTTAGTGTTCCTGTTCAACTGAAGATGTGCTTTCCCAAAATGCAGCTCTTACACTTTTATAGTTTTCTAATCAGAAATGACACATTAATCTGTGTTTATGAGAAAATATCAACCTTTCACCAGCATGGCTGCCGTACTCTGCACATTCTGGAATAACAAACCTAAAACTCTTTTTCATGGCCACTGATATGGAGACAAAAAGGAAGAATGCCTCAAAAGAAGCATCTTGGCATTTGACAAAATTAAGTTACAGAGTTTAACCAAAGGGGAAAATATTTCTATGTTGGATCTATTTGTGATATACTGCTTTAAAATTCAAAACTGCCATCATATTCTGTTTACTCCCTTGGCATCTGCTGCATCTGCCAACCGGTGGCCAAAAATTAGAACAGACTTAACTAATTAGAAGGGTCCCCATCTGGTAGCTGAACTTCTTGTTTATGCTTCCCTTACATCTGAAGTACGGAGACTCGAACCAGAACTCCTGCGGCTTACAGTGGAGGAGCTGTCTCTGGCTGGCCTCCTAGTTATTGTTCCGCTGAGCTGAGTGCAACACAGACAGAGGCATTCTCTGGGTTTGATGGCCTCCCTTCCTGAGTTCCCCTCAAGGATGAATCACTTTTGTTTCTCTAAATATTTTTTTCACTCATTTTGTTCTCCTTGAGCCCAGTCTTACGACTACAACTCTTTTATAGAGAAATAAAATAACATCTAGAAAGAATCCATGATTTGATAAAAACACAATACTATTTTCCCTAAAAACTGGAAGAAAAAATTAAAGGAAAGTGTCTTAGTTTAGATTACTTTTTTATAGTTTTCATTTAAGCACTGTGCGTAGTTTTAAAATAAAACAAACCCCTTAAAATCATACATCAGTTACAATCACAGATTGATAAAAACTTATTTTTTTAATTTATTTATTTGGTACAAGGTCTTACTATGTAGCTCAGACTCATAGTGATACTCCTATTTTCAGCCTCCCCAGGACTGGGATTACAGGCGTGTGACACCACACCCAGTCTCAGTGGCCCACTCAGCATACAGGGGAGTGGGGCCAGCATAGCATGTGGTATAGGAGATTGAACCCTAGTCCCTGTGCTTGCCTGGGCAGGCACTTAGTCTGCTGAGCTATCTCACTGGCCCCAAAATTGTAGGATTTCTGTTTCATGTTTTGTAGTACTATGAATTGCACTCAGAACCTTGCATTTGCCAGGCAGGAGCTTATGCTGCTGAGCTATATTCCCAGCCTAAATATTTCTATTATAATTCTAAACCTGGTTGTACTAGTTGGGCATATTTTATCAAATTAACCTAACCTTACCACACTTCAGTTAAATCATATGCCAATATAAGATGACATCTTAATTGATACTTGATGAAATCATAAGGACTAAATGAAAAGTTATGTACAAAGTTGTAGCACTAGAACCTGACATTAATTTTTTTTAAAAATGCTACCCCTGAAAAAAAAGCTATTATTGACAATAGAGGCATTAAAGGTTTTAAGGCCTTGTAACATATATCCTTTCTTGATAGCTAACTAATACATAAAAAGCATGGATACAAATGAGGCACTATGTAATTTACAATCTTCTCAAACATAATACCCACTGCAATAATTGCTTGTTTTGAAGTTGCATTATTTCATTCAATTTTTTTAAGTCTCACTTAGAAGCATTCTGATTTTATCACACATCTTCTAGTCTGTATTGGAAGACGAGCAATAGTGTAATACATAAAAGATGAGAACAAGAATGACATTAACATATTATTAAGAGAAACAGATTATTTATTTGCTCTCTTTTTGTCTATGTTCCACTGCCACCTTTTCACTTTAATAGACCATAAGTGATGGAAAATTTGAAAACTTAGAGGATGTTGAGGAATTACTTAACATCAAAATACCTAGGACTCTAATATCCATGGCAGTAGCCATGATGGGAAAAGACCCATTACAGGAGGCCTCGTGTAGGAGCTGGTGGAAATGTGGACATCCTGGAAGGCTGAAAGCCTTAAAGCAACATTTGTGGTAACCTTTTCAGCAGCCTGGAAGACACAAGAGCTGAATAAATCATTAGGATGGATTTTATGCAGCTCAGGCATCAGTTTAAGAAAGATGACCTTGAACTAGAGCAGTGATATTTTAAATATAGTAGCTAAAGTGGATGCCCAAAAGAATATAAAATGGGGGGATACTAATTTTCTAAAACTGTAACCATTGGCTATAGACGGGACAATATGTGATGTGCGACCATAAAACTGAGAATGAGGCTAGGGAGGAAGAAATGTATTAGGAGTGGTCTCTGGTTGTCAAATATCCAGTTCTGAATTGACTCAGGCAGAGAGAAAGTGCTGGATTGGCCAGGGTACATCAAAGGTACTGACCAAGCAGAGCCCTTCAGTATCTGTAAGAACTGACAAGTGAAGTTCTGTCCTCTACCACATTCCAGCAGAGTCCTCTGAACCCTTTTGTGACCAGTCCTCAACCGTGGTCTGTAAAGACTGAAACTAAATCCTAACATATTTTCTAATAGTTGAAGGCTGTATCTCTACAGTGGTCTTACTTTCTCTTATTTGTCTGGCTAAGAAAACTCATGACTTCTAAAAGAATTTACTGTTTGTTTGAGCTAACATTGGAAGATGGGCACTGTCTCCCAGTTTCCATGGGAGAGCATGAGTCTAACAGTGACTCACATGGGTTAGCAGATGCAGAGCAGTTAACATGGTTTCTTTTGGAAGGTTTCACTTCCTTAATTCTGCTGAGCTCCTTCTTACACCACTTCCGACTCAACAAAATAGCAATATATTCTGAAAACTGATATTGGAATGTGAGCATTATGTAATAATCCTACTCTAAACAACTGCTACTTACCTCAATGGCTACATTAATGTATGGAGCATAATTTAAAAGACAAATCATGATCCATTCTTACAATCCTAGGTCTAATAGCTCATCAATTTAGATAATACCTTTAGACATAACACAAGTTAAAGAACACAGTCATGATTGGATTTTTGACAGAGAATTTATCATACTCATCATATTAAATGCAACCCTTTTTTAAAAATGTATTTTAGTACAGTCTACAGGGTCCCACTACACAGATCAGACTCCTAGAGATCCTCCTGTTTTCAGTCTCCCAAGCACTGGGATTACGCCCGGTCTCACCATCTCAGTGCTCATTGGGGGTGGGGCCTGCACAGCACACCAGGGATCAAAACCAGCTCCCTATGCCTACCTAAGCAGGCATTTTAGTCTACTGAGCTATCTGGCTGCCAGTAAAGCAACTTATTTTAGACATTTAGAAAAGTTTGTCTGTAAAAAATAGTACTTCTTTTATCTAAATCCTCTGTTCTCTTGCTCTTAAATTTAGACACAAACTATTTATCATAGTCACTTTTAGAAATAAATCAAGCAGAAAAACATGAAGAACAAAAGAGGAATTGTGTGATGAGGTACAACACACATAATGCAAGTGTTACCAGACCAGATCCGTTGCATTTGCTCACAACCCACCTAAAAAACTCTGCCCTCAAGCAGTGTACAATCTACTAGCAGAGATATAACACATGAGAAGGTAAAGAAATCAGCCAGGCTTCCCCTTTATGGTGCATACCTGTCATCCCAGTACTGTGGAGGCAGACAGTAGAATCACTGTGAGTTCCAGGTCAGCCTGGATTACAAAGTGAGTTCAAACCAGTCTGAATTGCACAGGGAGACCCTGTTTCAAAGAAAAAGAAGATAAAGAAATAACACAAGGAGAAGCACATCAGGAAAGGCTTCAGGATTTTATTAGAGTATAAGTTTTAAACAAAGAACCATTTTAAAATAAGTAGATCCGTGCAACAATATGTATTGTTTGCTTGTGTGCCTGGAATTGTTTCAAGATTGAGAACTTAGTGGGAAAGAAAAGAATTTCACAGGGACAGAGCCACATGTCTATGAGTCCACGGAGAAGGAACAGCTTATACAAGGGTCTGCTTTCCTGTAATACTCAAGAGAATGCAATAGCAAATTAAATGTTTTAAATATGATACTCAAAACACCTCACAGCAGAGATAGCCAAGACTTGAATACTTTGTCAGTAGTTCCGGAAACTCATTTGGTATAATTACACTTGATAAAATAAAATGAGTAAGAGATGCACCACTATGACTAACTTCGTTTGTGATGCTACAAGCAGAACATAAGTTTTAAAAAGTAGAACAGACACCTTTTCCAAACCCTAAGTGTATGGGCATTCTTCAGTCCCTTCCACTGCAGTCCACAAAATCTCTGCCATTGTGGAGTGAACCAGATATTTATGTGGATTAATGCCTTCCAGAAAGGGAATCCTTGAGGCTGCCACTTGAACTCACCAGATTTGTTCCCACTCTACATTATAAATCGCAGTCAGTGTTTAAAGAAGCAAACCCACCATAAACCCAGTGTAGCACAGGAATAACCACTAGGATTGTAGAATATCTTAATCCAAAAATAATTTAAAGCTATTTTAGTCATGTTTTGTTCTTGTTTTGGCATAATGCAATGTTTGAAAAATTCCAAATTATTTTTTTTAAGACAAAATGAAACTTTAGACAGAATCACATCAAATTTCCATTTGGCAGGTTTAAAAAAAAGGTGATGATTTAATATAGAACATTGACCTGTTTTAATTATTTAAAAACAATATAGCAGATCAAATTTCCCTTACATCTACAGTTCAGTTACATCCACACCCGAAGACCAAATAATTCCCTGCCCAGAAGCAGGGGTTACAGTGAGACACTGAGATACACAAAAGTGAATGCTGAAGATAAGAATTACTTTTTACTCCTATTGGATGGAAGTGTAAATTTTATGGAGCTGTGTATCATTGAAGAAACCTAGTGTCTTGGATGAAATTATTCTGAAAAACTTCCTGTAAAATATTTTAGAGTGAAAAAGAAAGCTCTGGAGTATGTTCACTGGAAAACCTGTGAGCTACAATAACTGAACAGACTAGAAAATATTATGAAGAATGATACAAACTCAAGCTTTAGGCACATGTCTTGCTCCTAAATAAGAAAAGAAGACCCTATCAGTTTGATCAAACCTCTTACCAAGACACTGAAGACCCCAGGGAAACTGCTGACTATTCTGACCTTTGAAACTTCGGGAAATCAAGTCCACCTCCCCTCCCTAGCACCCAGAACTGCCACAGAGCAATCATGGCCCTAAATACAGCTGTCACCTTGACAAGCATTTCCTTACACCTTATGCAGTACCATCACAACCATTCTTTTTTTTTTTTAATTCACAAACATTGATTTTTTTTTTAAATTAATACCTTGCAAAATGTTTTTGTAATGTTTTGGTGTCATACAAGATGCATACATGATATTATACTTACAGGCATTATTATAGCAGGTGTTTCTAATCAGTAAATGAGAGTATAGCTGTTTACGTATCATTTTTTATAGCTGAATTATATCACAGATTCAATAATTAATACTTTCTACCTTGCTATCTCCCTAGTGCTTGTCCATAGTACTAGAAGCCAACATAATATCTTGTCCAACCACTATTAGTGCAAATCTTGCTTCTCATAGAATTATGCAGAAGCATGGTATATTTATCCTAACTGTACTGTTTATACACACACATCATGATTCTTCCTTTGTATACCCCATTTTTTTGTCTGGACTTGTAAAAGATGAGCACTCCACTGTTATTAAACCCATTTAGGTGCCTGAACTCAGTGACACAATCTAATACAGTCCAGCATTCCACAATAATAGTGAGTTATCTGAAGAAGTTGTTGACTACAGCTATTTACAGCTCAACTTATCATTATGGCCCCATGTTATATACCTCACTTTTATACTTTTCTGCTGGATGGTTAAGACTGAGATAAGTCAAGACCTATATACCAAAAGATGAGTTATCTGAAGAAGTTGTTGACTGTAGCCATTTACAGCTCAACTTACTATTATGGCCCCACATTATGTACCTCATTTTTATACTTTTCTGCTGGATGATTAAGACCGAGATAGATCAAGACCTATATACCAAAAGATGTAGCTTTTGTTTCTGATGAGGTCAGTGAAGTTCCCTCAGGGTTTATCTTGTAATCCTGTACCTTACTCTGTAGATCCTTTGTCTGTGTCATCCATATGGATGAGTTACAGCCAATGCTTGACCAGTTTGCTCTCTATGACAGTTAGGGCAAACTGAACGGCATATGCTGCAGGGTATTAAACAGCTTTTCTCCTGGATGATTAACAACCTAAGTGCACAGATCAAAATTGGAGAAATAGAAGAGCTGCAAGGTCAGCCAACATTTTGGCCCTAGCCTTTCAAGGTCAGCAAAGACTCAGAGCATAGGAGAACCTGTACTGTAACATCATGGAACTCAGTTGTGCCCCAAATTTTCTGATCAAGGAAATTATGGAGCCACAGAGCAAAGAGATTGATGATGAATTGTGTGCCTAGGAAGAGTCACATGGAGAGAAAACTTTCTATCACAACGATTCTTGCCCTCCTTTCCCTGAGCACTTCCACATGAGCTCTCCTGAGAAATTCCAGAGCATGGAGGAGCTGACTCACAGTGCATGTGTCACTGTAGTTGACATTCTAATTTATATTTCCACCAGCAATTAAAAATTTACACAGGTCCACGGGTGGGTCAGGCCATTATACTTTTTCCAATTTGAAGAGTATCATGTAGTCTATTTCTGTGGGTTTAGTCTGCATTTTTCTGGTATCTAGCAAAATAATTATTGGGTGTGAATACTAAAGTTTTCAAACTTCACCACTGGTTATATATTATCTGTGGGTTTCTGGATTATCTGGGTGTCTCTGAAAGGCTATTGATAAAAAAGCATCCGGTGAAATCCATTTGAATAAGAACACTAGGACTCTTTGGAGAGTTAGATAATTCTTGTGTGGACACTTAGAATAAGACCATTTGAATAATAACAGTGGACAAAAAGTGAGTGTGGATGCTGTGTAGGATAAAAGCCCATGTACTGTAGCTTTTACTCCTCTTGATCAGTCTCATGGACTGATGAACAAATTAGAGGGAAAGGTGGAGAAGAGAGAGAGAGAGAGAGAGAGAGAGAGAGAGAGAGAGAAGAAGAAGAGAGAGACAGAGACAGAGAGACAGAGTCAGAGACAGAGACAGAGACAGAGAGAGAGAACATAGTAGACTTTGTTTAGTTTTTTTAATTTCTTTTGTTTAAATCCCTGACTGGAAGTTAAAGAGCACAAAGCATTGAAGTCGCTGTGGCATATGACAATGGCGTGAACCTAGCTTCTGCTGTCTTCCCCTGCTCTCCAGCATTGACTTGGCTGGAGCTCTGAGGACTTTGTTGGCGCTCTGGAGGGTGTCCTCTCCAGGGTCCTGTGGGCACGCCTGCTATTGAGGGCAGAAATTGCCAGGCCCACCCCAGAGCTTCAAGCAAGATTCCTCCCACAGTACATCTGTTCCAGATGTGAAACTCACTTGGCTTTCCCTCAGACCACTTTTCTCTCTGCTTCAACTTCTTTCTTTCCATAGCTTCCCACCATTAAAAATGAAATAAACTCTGTATCAGAACATTACATGGCACAGTTTTGTTTGATGTGTCATTTAAAAACATAACTCAAAGTGTAACAGTCTGTCCCCTTAAACACATAAGTACATAAAAAGGGGGAAACTATTGAAACTTATGTTCTCATAATCCTTGATATAATTTCTAATTTATGTGCTAAATAGAAAAAGAGCAATGAGATCTCTTACACATAGTGATGAATTTCAAGAGATTTAGAATATTAAAGAGAGGACAGAAACAACAGGGAAAAACAGGACTTGACATTTTGCTCTCTTTGCAGTTATTCATCTTATTTTACATTTAAGTTCTGCATCCCTTCAGTAGCTTGTGATGTTTTTTGGCTCTAATAGCATAGCTTTGGTCTTTGCATCTTGATACCCACCATCATACCATGAGGATTATTTCAATAGCCACTTGGAAGTCCAAATAACCATGCTGGTATCTTGAAGAATTAACTCTTAGCTTTTTAACTTTGCCTAAGCAAAAGTCATTGCAGTTATGAAACTAAGGAATCTAACATATTACTTTTCTTCAGAAGGAAGATTGCTTTTAAAAGCAGGTAATCATTTTTTAAATTTAAAAAACTATGGAAACTCTTAAATGTTGAAAAGGTGCTTTCTAGTAATAGTAGCTATCACTTATGGACACAATTCAAAGCCCAGCATTCATCTCTGTCATCACTGTGACGTTGGTTACAAGCATCACCGTCTGCTGACGCAGCTCCCTCCACTGTTCTCCTCTGCTCTGTGACATTGCAGGTAGGACTTTCTGCCACTGTCCCTGAATTACCTCACTTACCTTCTTCCTTTGTTACTGCTTTCAGCATGGATACAACTAGCGCCTGCATCAGGTTCTCTCTGTTGTAAATGTTTTACGACATCGGATGTTCTGATTGCTCCTTGAGGAGTCCCTTTAGTCCTTCTCAGTTGCCTGCCTTCTCCTCAGGAGAATGGAAATCAGAAAGCATCACCCTGTACAGGGATGTGCAACTCTCCTGGTTGTATGCATATACACACATACAAGTAAAGGAGAATTCTCAGGGACACACATCATAGCACAACTCAACTTACGTAAAATGGTACATTCACACACATGCAACACACACACACAAGCCCATATGAAACATCACACTAACCAGCTTTATCTCATGCTAGAGATAACTCTTAACAGTTTTTAACTATAAATTTTGAGTATTTACTTTTTTGTGTGTGTGAAACCGAGTCTTACTATGTATTTCAGTTTAGCCTGGGACTCACCAGGCTCTCCAAGCTGAACTTGAATTTACAGCAAAACTCTCACCTCAGCCTTCTGAATGCTGGGATTACAGGCTTGCAGCACCACATCTGGTCTCTAACTTGATATAAAACAGTATCATTTTGATCAAGTCATCTTTATTTTGAAAAAAAGTCTATCAGCAGAACAGGTGAATATTTGGAACAATAGTTCCTATTTAATGATTTTCATATTTATTGGATGTAATATGCAATGTAACAAGCTGGAGGAAAAAATATCACCTATAATATAAAATAATGAGACTAATACCTCTTCTGAATAATAAACTTGATAAATGTTGAATGAATTAAAATTTTAAGAATGTAAGTCAACTAGACTACACCACACATCACATTTTTATTTCTTATGCTGAAGTCAAGTCTTTCATAACTATGATAAGTTCTAATGTAAAAGACATCCTTGGATCCATTACTCTGACACTAATTGGAGTTAGGTGATAAATGAACAAAAGAGTTTTAAGTCACAATAAAGCAGAAGCCCAAATGTAACATTGGTATTACCTCTCCCAGGCACCTGCTTTGTGCTGTAACTGAAGAGCAAGATACTCAGGGATTCCAAAGATTCATCTAAAAGGAATAAAGCAATTTCTATACAACAAGTTAAAGTCCGAGTGACCCCATTGTGTTGGTTTGTGCCACAAACTTAATGCTACTTAAATGTATTTTTTATGGTGTGTTAATAACAATAATAAAAGAGAGGAAAATGCCAGCTACATTATAGCAAGCAGATGGTGGCTGGAGATCGGCTGTTCTCCAATGGTCCCCATTCTTTTCCAACTCATGATCAACAAAAGGAATGAACATTTGTGTCCCCCAGTAAGCCATAATATTCCAGCCACAAGAGGCAGAACCTCAACATCTTACCAGATACATATTCGATATAATAATTATTTATTGTCCTGCATTTCAAATTGCCGGCCCAAACCATAGCTGATGATTTAGAAGTTCTAGGAATGTTTGTTATTCTTTTGAGATGAGACCTAACATTTTGCCTATAGTTAAGAAGCCTCCATTTAGAAATACTACTGACAGCAATAATTTATAACATAATTTATAACCAAAGACATTTGCATTCACCTTCAAATTGCTTTGGTGGCCACTTGTTTTTAATGAACGCAGTGATAGATTGCATCCATCATAAAGAGTAGTGTATATATTTGTGATCTGGTTTATGGAGTATTTTTGACAACATGAATTAGCACTGATTTTTCAAAAGTATTCAGAGACGTATGTAAGAGAGCATGTGCTGTACAGCAAATAGATTCACCTCCATCATAAGGATTTGGTGTCTGATGTTTACCCATTGGCTTTATTTCACTCAAGAAAAGCAGCATCTGTTCTAGTTATTTTCACAATACCTAGATTTATTGCACCCTTGCAGTTCTATCAGATTAAGTATTCATAAGAAAAGCTGACATGGAAAAAGTCGCTCTTTGCCATGTACATACCATCGATCAGGAAAATGGACCTGAACTGTACGGATTGCTTTTGATCACCAAAAGGCGACTTATGTGCCTCTTCAGTTGCTCTAAACAACCCTACATTATGCATACAGTTGGATACACACTCAAACTGAAATGAAATGACTGTCATATGGGTATCATAGAAATTAGTACAATCTGTATTTAATTGAGTATAAAAAATTAAGTTGTCCTCCCCTTCCATAACCCCAGTAAGTTTCTATCTGGAGACCCATAACTTTAAAAATTGTCCCCTTATTACCTTGTGCCCCTATAGCAAGTCAAACTACACCATCTTCCTCCTTTCTAAAACCCAACTTTTTTATTCTGTCACTCCATTTCCCTTTTCAGCTCAGTGCATGAGAAAATGTAGCAAGTGACTTTTGAATACTTTTCTGACCTATTCTTGTTCTGTACCACTCATATCATTAGTTTCATTCTTATTAAATCACTAGTAGATTCCAAATACTTTGTACATTCTGTGTTGCCATGTCCACGTAGGTGTTTGTCGATTTGGTTTGATTTCTCTAGCTAGACCAAATCCCACCTTTCATCCGTATGGTAAATTTAAGTCTAAGCTTTATCTCGAGAATGAGCTACTTTCTGACACCTACCTAGCCAGTTGCTTAGCAACAATCCCACCTTCCCTGGCAACTCCTGGACACACGTGTGTTTACGTCTCTGTTTCTCATAGAAAAGGATAGCCCCTCAGGCCAGGGAGTAGGTCTTACCCTGTCTTTGCAAACCCAACAATGGAACTGTACCACTGCTCTATGTATGTGTTCCTCATAAAAACTGATGTTACCTGGCCACAATTACTAAATTTCAAACATCATTAAATGATTCGAGGATATATTTTCAGGAACAGAAGCTTCACAGTTGAAGCCACAGCTTATTGTAGAAGCAATATGCCTTGCTCACCTCAGTTCTGTAGGAAGAATTTGCTGGTTATCTTCCCAATGTGTGTTCTGCTGCCCTCTTCCTTTCTAGATGATTCTCTGTGTCCTCCAACTGTGAGTTTTGGATGAGTTCATCTATGCCTAGCTAACACAGTAAAATCTGCTTCTCTCTTCATGGAAAATCACATGTTGGTTCTAGCACAATCATCCAACAAAAACTAATGAACCTTGCTCAGCTTTTCTCTTCTTTTGAGTTCACAGGGAAGTTAATCTTTGTTTCCTCCTAGATATGTAAATGGGGACAAGAAATGGCATGACAAAAGGAAGTAGAGGCACTAAGAAAATGAGCTGTACCAGTCTACATTCCCACCAGCAATGGAGAAGTGTTCCCTTTTCTCCACAACCTCTCCAACATTTGTTGTTGGTTGATTTCCTTATGATAGCCATTCTTTCTGGAGTGAGATGGTATCTCAGTGTTGTTTTTATTTGCATTTCACGAATGGCTAGTGATGCGGAGCATTTTTTCATTTATTTATTTGCTTCTTTAATTTTGTCCTCTGAGAAGTATGTATTCATCTCAATGCCCATTTCTGAATTGGGTCTTTAAATTTGAGGGCCCTGTTATACCTTAGTTCTTTATATATTCTAGACAGTAGTCCTCTGTCTGATTGCTTATTAGTTAGGATTTTTTCGAAACTTGTGGGTTGTCTTTTCATTCTGTTGACAATTTCTTTTGACATGCAGAAGCTCCTCAAGAAGAGTTGATCCCAGTTGTTGATTCTCTCAAGTGCTTCCCGTGAATATATGTTTGTTCATGAGCTGTTTACCTACCCCTATGTCTTCAAGAGTTCCTCCTACTTTCTCTTCCAGGAGATTGAGTGTTTCTGTTTTAATGTTTAGATCTTTAATCCATTTTGACTTTAACTTAGTGCATGATGATAGAGCTGGGTCAAGTTTTAGTTTTCGGCATGTAGAAAGCCATGTTTTCCAGCCCCATTTGTTAAAGAGGCTATCTTTCTTCCAGTGAGCTTGTGTAGCCCCTTTGTCGAAGATAAGATGGCTGAGTGTTTTCGTAGATGCCTCTATGTCATCTAATCTATTCCACTGATCCTCAGGTCTATTTTGTTGCCAATACCATGTTGATTTTATCACAGTGGCTTTGTAGTATAATTTCAAATCAGGAATTGTGATGCCTCCTGCCTTGTCTTTATTGGCCAAGCCTGCCTTTGCTATTCTAGGTCGTTTGCGGTTCCAAATAAATTTTAGGATTGATTTCTCTATATCTGGGAAAAAATCATGATGTGTGTGTATAGACAATACAGTTGGGATAGATAATGCTGTGCTTCTACATAATCCTATGAGAGGCAAGATCTGCACTAATGGTGGTTGGACAGGATATTATGTCAGCTTCTAGTACTACGGTCTTCCACTAGGAAAATAATTATTGAATTTTTTATATAATTCAGGTATAAAAAATAAGATAAGTAAGCAGCTACACTCTTAATTTACTGATAAGAGACATCTGCTAAAATAATATCTGTAAATATAATATCATGTATGCACCTTGTATGATACCAAAACATTATGAAAACAGTTTGCAATGTATTAATTTATCAAATCTGTCTTGTTAAAGTATCTTGAAACTGTCTGATTGACATTTGTAGTTCAATAAAATAATAAATAAATAAATAAATAAATAAATAAATAAATAAAAAGAAAGTAAAAAAAAAAAAGAAAATGAGCTGTGTCA
>PVKA01009760.1:0-61848 GCA_004027165.1 Ctenomys sociabilis
TTTTTTCTTTCTACAACCCTTCCTTTGTCTACACCTGTCAAAAGTGGGCACTCCGTTGACATTCAACTACCTTAGGTGCTTGAACTCGACACCACAATCCAACGCAGTCCCGCATTCTGCAACCATAGGGAGTTATTCAAAGAAATTGTCGACCATATCCATTTACAGCTCAGCTTAATATTATGGGCTCACGATGTATGATCTAATCAACATTCTAACCACTATGGGATAATCACAAGTCATGTAGGACCCAAGGTTTAATGAATGCCACTTGCTTGTTTCTAATATTTAACCTTTTGAATTTCTAAATTTTAAACTGTTTCACAAATCCATGGAGATGTTTGTGAAAAGCAGCATGAGAGATGGCTTGGTGTAAGGCCAGTCCTGATCTCAGAGTCGTCCAAAGGCCATTCTCAGATCAGGACCAGCAGGATCTCTCCCTGACTGTGAGGGCCACTGCTGGGAAGAGGCAAAGGTCCTGCTCAAGTGCCAGAATTCAAGGTCCTGCTCAAGTTCCAGGAGCCAGGTTCACAGTGCTATGAATGCCTGAGTCCCACCTGCCTCAGCTTGGATTTTCACACTTACTGAATTGGAAACTGTGCAGTGGGCACCCTGCTGTCTGTGGTTTCACTTGCCTTCTCAGCGATTTTGATGTGAGCTAAGCCCTGAGAGCTACTAGCAGCTGCTGTCACAGCAAAGGAGCTGAAGTTCCTCGCCTAAATTGTAAAATCCTGGGTCTGAGCTTTAGCTTTATTGCTTTCTGCAGTTTAATGCTGGCTCTAGCTCTAGACTGTTCTCTCCTCCTTCCTGTCCAAGATTAGTCCTGACCTGACTAAGTCTCCAATTATTGAAGGACCTCTCAGTGAGAGCTTATTCTAATCATGTCTGATGGATTTTTTTCTCACATAATTGGGGGGCTACTCACCTTGTTTTCATTCCCGTGCTTATTTTTGATTTATCAACCACTGTCTATCTTAGTCATCTCAAACATCTGGTAGATAAGCTTCCTTCCCACTAAGTCCATGTTTCTGAGTGTGCATTTGGCAATTAGCATGCTCGTCCATTTCTTCTCACCTCTGTGATAGTCCCCGGATGCATCCTTCTGGTTTTAACTTTCCCTTCTGCACTTTGAGTCACAAACTTCTTCTGATCCCATTTCTCCACAATGATTAGGACTCTGCTTTTGGTTTGCTAATTTTTCTCCACCCAGTAAAGAACTCTGTCCTCCAAGTTCCAATGTTCTTGATCCAGAAGCACCCTAATGGAGGATTGATTCAAACTGTGTGAAACCACCACTGATGAAGAGAATTGCAAGGTGGTAGGGGAAGGACTCAACTTAGAGTAGGTAACATTTGAAGGCATTTCACTTTCACTTTCATTATATTATCTACAATTAATATATATATATATATATATATATATTCTATGATATTAAAGTACAACTTTATTTTTCATTTAGGGAAATACCTGTTCCCATATTTTGTCATTGTGAGTGAAAAATCATAGATGTCTTTAGATTTCCATTACACTATGTATTCTCAAAATTAGAAGATCTGTTCTGGGATTCTAGGGAATATATTTATTCCTTGAAAGAAAACTAAATTACATAGATGTTTATATCCTGTTTTAGTTTAACCATGTATTCCAATATTGTACCTTGAAAATGGCATAATTTTTTCAAGGTAAGAAAAAGATTCTAAGAGAATAGGAATTTTTATTCTGAATCTTTGTTTTTTTAAAAAAAGATAAGAAAATGAGACCCCTTGTATTCAATATAGTTTTGGAAACATTAGCAACAACCATTAGAAAAGAGGGAAAAATAAAAGGAATAAGAATAGGTAAAGAAAAAATTAAATGATCACTGTTTGCAGATGACATGATACTTTACTTGGAAGACACCAAAAATTCCACCAAGAAACTACTAGAACTGATACAGAAATTCAGTAGCATAGCAGGATACAAAGTCAGTACTCAAAAGTCAATAGCATTCCTCTGCGCAGATAACAAGCACACTGAAAGGGAAACAATAGAAAAAATATCTTTTACAATAGCAATGCAGAAAATGAAATACCTTGGAATTCACTTAACCAAGGAAGTCAAAGATCTTTTCACAGAAAATTACACCACCCTAAGAAAAGAGATTATAGAGGATTTCAGAAAATGGAAAGATATTCCATGCTCCTGGATAGGAAGAACCAACATCCTGAAGATGGCCATACTCCCAAAATTGCTGTACAGATTTAGTGCAATCCCTATCAAACTTCCACCAACATACCTCCCAGACCTAGAGAAATCATTCCTAAAATTTATTTGGAACCACAAACGACCTAGAATAGTGAAGGCAATCTTGGCCAATAAAGACAAGGCAGGAGGCATCACAATTCCTGACTTGAAATTATACTGCAAAGCCACTGTCATAAAATCAACATGGTATTGGCAACAAAACAGACTTGAGGATCAATGGAATAGATTAGAAGACGCAGAGGCATCTACGATCACAGTTAGCCATCAGATCTTTACAAAGGGGTCAAACAAGCTTACTGGAAGAAAGATAGCCTCTTTAACAAATAATGCTGGAAGACTGACTCTCTATATGCCAAAAACGAAAACCTGACCCAGCTCTATCACCATGCACTAAGTTAAAGTCAAAATGGATTAAAGATCTGAACATTAAAAGAGAAACACTCAAATCTGAAAGAGAAAGTAGGATTAACTCTTGAAGACATAGGGGTACGGGTAGGTAAAGAGTTCATGAACAAACATATATTTGCATGGAAAACACTAGAAAGTATCAAGAACTGGGATCAAATCTTCTTGAGTTTCTGCACATCAGAAGAAACTGTCAACAGAGTGAAAAGACAACCCACAAATTTTGAAAAAGCCTAACTAATAAGCAATCAGACAAAGGTCTGCTGTCTAGAATATATAAAGAACTAAGATATAACCTGGCCCTCAAATTTAAAGACCCAATTCAGAAATGGGCATCTGAGATGAATACATACTTCTCAGAGGACGAAATTAAAGAAGCAAATAAACATATGAAAAGATGTTCCACATTGCTAGCCATCCATGAAATGCAAATAAAAACAACATTGAGATACCATCTCACTCCAGAAAGAATGGCTATCATAAGGAAATCAATGAACGACAAATGTTAGAGAGGGTGTGGGGAAAAGGGAACACTTCTCCACTGCTGGTGGGAATATAGACTGGTACAACCATTGTAGAGGTCAGTGTAGAGACTCCCCAAAAGAGTAGGACTGGCAATCCCATTCAAGCTGGCTATCCCCCTACTGGGAATTTTCCCAGAGGAACTGAAAACATTATATCACAGTGATATATGTATACCTATGTTTATAGCAACACAACTTGTGATGGAAAAATCTTGGAAACAACCAAGATGCCCATCACATTACAAATGGTTGGAAAAGATGTGGTATTTCTATATAATGGAGTATTACTCAGCTATAAAGAATGATAAACTTGAAGCATTTATATTGAAGTGGATGCCACTTGAACATAAACTTGTAAGTGAAATAAACAGACACCCATGTGCAAATATCATATAGTCTCCCTATTATGAGAAGTCAAAAGGTGAAATACAAATAGAAATGTACAACAACAACTAAAGACAATTGAGTCAGATAGGGCAAACTGAATGGCATATGCTCCAGGGCAATAATCAGCTTTTCTTCTGGATGGTTAACAACCTAAGTTCACAGATCAAGAATTGGAGAAATAGAAGAACTGCAAAGCCAGGTAACATTTTAGCCCTAGCATTTCAAGGTCAGCGAAGCTTCAGGGCATAGGAGAACCTGTACTGTAACATTGTGAAACTCAGTTGTGCCCCAAATTTTCTGATCAAGATTATGGAACCACAGAAGAAAGAGACTGATGATGTACAGTGTGCCTGGGGAGAGTCACATGGAGAGAACACTTTCTCTCAGGCTTTCGTAGAGAGCAGACTCATGAAGCATTGGCTGTGACCCATCCACATGCATGGCATGGACAAAGGATCTACAGAGTAAGGTACAGGTTTGCAAGATAAACCCTGAGGGGACTTCACTGACCTCATCAGAAACAAAAGCTACATCTTTTGGTATATAGGTCTTGATCTATCTCGGTCTTAACCATCCAGCAGAAAAGTATAAAAATGAGATATATAATATTTACATTTTTCCTGATTTAAAAATCTATATTTTATCTTCTGGTAACGAAAATCATAGTGATTTATCAACTTTCATCCTAAAATACAAATATTTTAATGAAATTTTTAGTTTTATTAGACTAACTTTATACTGAAAAAGCTCATTAAATTTTTCATTAAGATAACTAAAGCAAAGGGCTGAAGTATAAATTAGCAGAACAGCAGTATGATATAAAAAGATATTAAAAAATTCTTTAGTAAATTATAAAACATCAAATCACTGTTTGCCATTTTGTATTGAAGCTACAATGAAACTGATTAAACCAAAGAACGTAATACAACAGCATCTTAAAACACATATGATGTGTGATAGCATAATACTCTGTGTCCCATTAATTAACATTTTAATGGATCTCATAAAATATATTCATCAGCTTAATATTGAAGAACTTTGACAAAATTAGATATCAAATAAATATCTGTGAAGTAAATACTTTTGAAAGACATAGATACAACATCTTAAAATCATTACTCTAACATTAAACTATTCTGCCTGATATGGTGGTCTTCTCTCCCTGTGTAATAAAAAATATTTAACCTTCCTGACAGAAGCAATTGGGAGTTTTCTGGAGTAATGTTATCCCATTATTATTTATTTATTTATTTATTTATTTATTTTAGGGGAGGGTCTACAGCATGTTCACTACTAGACAGGACTCACAGTGATCCTCCTGTTTACAGCCTCCCAAAAGCTGGGATTACAGGCCTGTGCCACCAGATCCAGTCCCAATCGCCCTCTCTTCATGCCCCAGGGGTGAGGCCAGCACCACAGGCTCAGGGATCGAACCCCTGAGCCCTGCACCTGCTTGAAGGCACTTTAATCCGCTGAGCTACTTGGCTGTCCCTAGTTATCCCATTATCGGAACCCCAAGTTTCTTTTGTTTGTGAGTGTACCTCATTTTCTGTTTTTAGTATGAAATTATCTTCTTGTTTGCTTTCATTCTGGGGGGCTTCCCACAGTACTGAAGCTATAATAATTGCTCAGTAAGTATTAATTGAACAAATATGTAGTTTCTATTCACATAGTAATGAATTATCAACTTCATAGTTAAATCTCACTATAAATCCAAAAAAAGTTAAATTTGGAGAAATAAAACATAGTACATATAATTAAACAAAGTACAAGTTAAAGGATGACCCTACAGTATTATGTATTACACATTTATAATAAAAAACTAGAAATGTGAGTGTCACTGCTTAAGATGCTAATCCAGTTTGTAAGCGTGGCATTTAAACCCTAGCATAATGTGCAGGTGAGTCTGTGATTTGGAAATTACTTGAGTAATCATTTAAAGGAAAAATTATGTGACAATAACTATTTTAGTTTTAAATTCAATTACATTTAGAACATATGCAATCAAATCAAGTTTTTTTCCTGACGATAACCAAGATTTGTTTCTTTTTGATAATACCCCATAAAAATCATACAGTATTCATGATGAATGGAATGAAGGCTGGTATCCTTTTTATATTAAATGATAGTATTTAAATTCACATATAATACAGTTTTACGTATATGTCATGGATGTTGTATGTAATTTTGAAGAAGTTTATTTTTCCTGGTTTGCTGAGAGTTTTTCATCAGCAATGGATGTTGGGTTTTGCCAAGTTCTTTTTCTATGCTGCCCTTGTTTATGTTGCTACAACAGAAAGCCTGGCACTGGGTAACATATAAAGAAAAGAGGTTTGTTTGGCTCGTGATTCCAGTAGCTGGCCCATCCAAACAGCATGACATTGCCATCTAGCTGTACTGCACCTCAGCCACTGGCATATGGGAGGACTGGGTGTGGGAGGAGGGGAGAGAGAAATGGAGAGAAGTTACTCAGAGCAGAAGCAAGAGAGTCAGGAGGGGGCAGGTCGATATATGAAGGTCTGTCATGGGAACTCCTCCATTGCTGGTCACCCTCATCTAAGCCTGAGAAAGTGAGTTCAAAACTCACCAGGAGACATAAATACATGTGGGAGGGTGTATCCCAGACCCCTCTTAAATCCCTCAGGACCTCAGTACTGGGAAATGAAGCCTTAGCTCAAATTTCAGTGGGGACAAACCACAGTCAAACCTTGAAAAGTTGCTCTTCACAATATTTTTATAAGTTGACTAAATGTAAAATTAAACATTATCAAGTGGATAAAAGAAGAAGAAATCTCCAGTGTTGACAGTGTTCTCACAGTAATAAGTAATCTACCTTCCAGGAGTATTTCCTGTAATGATACTTTTTACAACTAAACCTATGTAATGTTATTATTAAACATTGTAGCTTACCTTAATTACAGATGGAAAAGAAAATTATATCAACTGACTATAAATTCATAGGTCATTAATATACATATTACCAAGTGTTCCAATAGATCATTAACAGTGCTAACACAGGCAGTTTACAGTTTTATTTGAAGATACTTTTGGCATATATTTTGTTTATAAAACAACTAGCATATTTAATATAGGAAACATTGGTGTTGTTATAAATTATACCACAGAATTGGTCTACTGAATTTTATAATTTCTGTTATGTAGCATTAGCAATTAGGATATATGCAGATCTGAAAATCATCCTTTTTATCTGAAGCTTTTGTTTGAGTAACAGAGGCACTCGGAATACCAAGTCCTGAAACAAGTTCTTGACTTGTGCTTCTGGAAAGATGGTTCATCTCTTCAGGGATGTCATCCAGTCATGGGTCCTATGTGACTAGTACTGTACAAAGTGAGATAGGGTTTGTCTTACTATATGCTTGCTAGCTGTAAATATAATCATTCACAAATTATCTGTAAGGTTCAAATAGTTAAAAACAACCCCAACCCTTTTAGTAATCATGATAATTTTTTATGTATTTGTGTAATATGTTATATGCAGGGGCTGCTTATACTATTTTAAAGCGATAATATTGTTTAAAACTAATAATAAGTCACACTTGTAGACTACTTTGATCATTTTTCCCTTTATCTTTGGATTTATTTAAATAATGGCATCCTTTTTATCTGTAGATCTTTACCAAATGCCTCTTATTGTCTGTGTCCTGCAGCCAATATGAAGAACAGTAAAATTCCGATGTTCATAGGTTACTACTAACTAAGCTGACAGCATCAAAATTTGAATATTTTCTCTACAGTGAATAATTTCTGTAATTGCTTTTGATAACAAAATAGATGCTACTAATCACTGTGGCTCAGGCCATTACAGATGTTGACATCTGGGTTGTTTTTGAGATATTTAATTCATTGAACGTAGATTTTAAAGTGGTGGAAGTTGTGTTTGTGGAGCCCTCAGATGTTCTTCACTTGCCCTTTTGAGTTGTACAGTGGATGATGGCTGTTGCTGTGATACTGGAAATGGAAGCCGATTGTTGCTCTGTTCCCCTGGAAGGTTTGCAATAGTGAAAAGGTATGTGTTTGGTTTCATCTGTAGAGTTAACACTGGAGTCTAGTAGAGGCCAAGAATGCTTCAGATTCCAGGTCTGTTCTGCCCACACAGTCAGATAAGCAGCATGGCCCCAGTGCCCTTGCTCCCCGGACAGTGGAACTCTTCTGTTCCTGAAGAGTTAGCAAAGTGGATCAGCCCTCTGCGCACCTGGTCTTCTTGAATCATCAAATATCTGTCAAGTGTTCGGAAGACTTTATCAAGGATGCCATCTGTACTTTGATTTTATTCATTCACCTCTTTATCTGGTGTACCTTTTATATAATCTTTTTGCCCACAAATTGAATTTCTATAATTAAAATAATACAGTACACTTCAAGTGTTCCATTTAATCATGTGATCTTTCTGGATTTTTCGCATTTTTTGAAGTAATTTCACTACTTCAACTACTATAAAATTGGTATTAAATAATGTATAGTATTGCAGAATCACATCAATGTTTCTTTTTCTATAAAATATACTTCATTACCAATACTCATAATTTCTATTTTTTTTTCTCTCTCAGAATTAACTTTCACCAATATGCATGTTTATACCTATGTCTGTCTCTTAATTTACTGTTTTTTAATCTTCTCAGCAGTATTTCCTTTCTTCCCTGTGGTTTGTTCTAGTTTTAGATTTTTTAATGTGGAAAATTAGTTCAGTTATGCTAACTTTCCTCTTTAAATAATTATTCTTACAAAAACCTTGTTCTACATTCTCCTTAACTTTAAGGCACATACTTTCATATTCTGTAGCTTTATTATCAATCCATTTAAAATGGATTCTAGTGATTTTTCCCTTAGAGCTATAGGCTATTTAAGGACGTGTAGTTCAATCATGCAACATTAAAGGCTTTTCTCAACAGCTTAGTTTTATTCACTTCAAGTCAGTTCTAGTATGGTCAGAAATCTCGTATTGAATTATAGGCTTTAGATTTGCATTTCTTAGTACAAATTTTTCTAAGATTTCACAGTTGAAACTTTCTGGACACATATTCTATGGCCTGGTTATGTCATGTTTTGACAAATATTTATGGAGTAGTATAAATGAATATATATTCTGTAGTTTTATAAATACTGTTTAGATTAAATGTCAGAATCAGTTCACTTTTCTTTGTTATTGGATGTTAGCATCATTTTTCCAGTAAGATGATCTTATTAATTAGTAATGTAACATGATATATCCAAATCAACTCATAATTTCTATCATACAATTTCCCTATTCATCTGTTTTAATATTTCTTCTTTCTGCTGTAATTTTTTATACTTTATGTCATATCACGTCTCATATTTGCTGCTGTTTAAATGGTACTTTTTTTTTTTTTTGGCAGAACCAGGAATTAAACTCAGGCCCTTGCACTTGCCAGGGAAGCACTTTCACTGAGCCATCTCCTTGGCCTTACTTGGTACATTTTAACAATAATTTTAACTCCTCGCCGGGCGTGGTGGCGCATGCCTGTAATCCCAGCACTTGGGAGGCGGAGGCAGGAGGATTGTTGTGAGTTCGAGACCAGCCTGAGCTACAAAGTGAGCTTAAGGCCAGCCTAAAAAAAACTGCATAGTGAGACCCTGTCTCAAAAAGACAAAAAAAAAAAATAATAATAATTTTAACTCCTCTAACCTAATAACTTATATGCATCTCTTGTGCACATTTTTCTCTGTGTTCTGACAATGGTTTATTTGAAAAATGTGCTTTATTTTTATTTAAAGTGATTGTTCATGTGGTTTAATGAAATTCTACTGCTTTATTCTTTATATTATTTCTGTCATATGTCCTTCCTCTGTTTTTTCTTTCAAGCTTTTTACATTAATTGAATACTTTTTAGTATTCCACTTGAATTCCTTTATTGGCATTTTAACAAGCACACAGTTCTCCCAGGATTGTAAGAATTTTTAGCTTATCAAAGTCTCTTTAAAGTTAATGTTGAATGCCTCATATAATAGTTGCTGCCATTATCCTGCCTGTTGAGACATTATCTCTGTTTATTATTGTTCTGGTTTGTTTCTAGGTGTCCCACCAAAGCCCCATGCAGTCATGGGGCAAACTTCTAGAGTTTGTGATTAATTCATGATCCACTAGGACTATAGGTGATCCAAGGCTGTTATTATGAGCACAGTACTGCTGGGGTTATGGGTGTAAGTGCTATATCCAGTTTGAGGCAGAGAGCCTGAATGTAAGGTAAGAGAGACAGAGAGACAGACTTTCTCACTGTAGCCACTGTTTCCGCTCCTCCTCCATTTGCTCTCCTCCATCACCGTGAAAAGTTGCTCTCTGTCATGTACCACTCAGCTCTGGAGCCAGCCCAGTATGGGCTGAAACCTCCATTAACTGTGAACTAAATAAACCTTTCCTTTATTCATTTCGGGTGTTGGATGTTTGTCCCAGCAACAAGACAAGAGAAACTGAGACAATTGTACACCTACTATCAGTCACCTGGTACATTTCTAATTTTTCATTAAGCCACCAGTCATTTCTTACTCTTAAGAAGAGATGAAAAACTCTTAATATTTCATGTGCACTAACTCCTATACTTTTCAGGGGCCCTTCTCTTTGTTTGCCATAGATGAGAATGTCTTTTTATTTTTCTTTTAGATCCGCTAATGATAAATTTTCTTCCTCAGGATAAACCTGTATTTTGACAATAAAATTTGTTTAGAATTGGATAGGCATTGTTTCTTTGAATTTTAGAACATTTGTTTCATTTATTATGTATTCTCTCATTTCTGCTGGAAATCAATCATTTTAATTTTTTTATTTCTATAATTTATATTTACCTTTCAACAATTCTCTCTGCATTCAGTGCCTCTTCCTTGTGGTTTGACTAGTATATGCCTACATTTCTTTTCTTCACTTTTATTCTGTACAGAGTTCTTCAATTTTCTTGAATTTGTCAATTTGATTATACATTTTCATTTTTTTTTCATCTCACTTTCTCTTTCATATTTTGCATTTCTGGAGCTACACTTACCCCAATTTCCCTAATTTTATTTTCACTTCTCTGTTCTTTAAATTGGGATATTCAGTATGATATGGCTTCAATTTATGATTTTGTTCTGTCATCTCCAATTTACTGGTAAGCCCAGTAAATGATGTCATATCAGGGACTGAGTTGCTCAGCTTTAGATTTAGTTTTGTTATTTCTTTTGAACTTTTCTTCCCCATGGGACTGGGGATTGAACTCAGGCCCTTGCACTTTCCAAGAGAAGTCCTTATTCCACTGAGCCATCTCCCTGACCCCTTCTATTGAACTTTTATTTTTGTGTTGAAATTCTCTATATTCTCATCTTCTTGACTGTCTATTCCTTTCTTCTTTGAGCATGTTCATAACAGTTAATTTATACTCTTTGGCTTCTAATTCTAGCATAGGAACTTCAAGATTCTATATGCACTGTTGATTTTACGTGCTGTGATTTCATGGTTACTTTTAAATTTCTAGATATTTCATATTATAGGCTGGATAATGAGGAGGAGGTCTTGTCGAGATGCTGGTTGGCTCTTGTTATCTTCCTTTGAAGATAACATCATTTCTATTTTTGTGTACAAACTCCAAACTATCACTCCTATAGAATTTGAAATGTCCTTTCCTAGTGCTCCTGGTCTTGTGTTCTGCAGTAGCACCTCTAGTCTCTAAGAGACAGAAGCAATTTAGAGAGTGTCCATATATCGGAATGGAGTCGATGTGCAATTCTAGATTTTCAGTCTTTATGCAACTCTTTCCCAGCTCTTCCATTCTGTCTGTCTACAACTTTGTTCTATGATTTTTCAAGGAAGGAAAATTTTCTGATTTGCTTGAACAATACAATGATATAGATTGTCGTTTGGACTAAAGCCTCACCAGGGTGACCTCAAATGACTGCAATCATTTTCTTTTGATACTCAGTGGTCAAACATGTTATTCTTTATGCCTTTTGTCTGTTTTCTAATACCATGAAATGTGTGGGTTTTTTAGATTAGGTTTGTATTTTTTCACTTGAATTTAAGTCAATTAGATGTAAATTACTACTACATTTGTTGTTGTACATCTTTGTCTAGCAACTTTTGAAAAACAGTTCTATAATTAGAGACTTTTCCAATTTTTGATTGCCTCAGAAACTCTAGAATTAAGGCCAAATCCCCAATTTTTCATAACCAAACATGAACATGAAGTATATCCATAGCCAATGAGATATATTCACACATGAACAAAAAATTATGATAAAATATCTTGATGTCATCTTAGTTAACACAAAGTGGCAAAACAAACCCCAACTTTCTTTGATAATTCTGTTGTGGTAATGACTTTCTTCTAAGGAGTTAATGTTATAGCTATACATGGAGATAGTTCAGTAGAAATGATTACCAATATTCTAAGTTTTTTAAAATTTTAAATGTGTAAACCCTCTTTTGTTTTTGGTCCTGCTACCTATGTGAAATAAAATCTCTTATATGCAATTCAGTGCTGAATTTGTTATATAGCTTCAGCTGGAATTTTTAAAATAAAATTTTCACCTTTGAATGAAAGAAATGTTTTTGGTTGATATCAAGCAGAAATAATAAGATGGAACATATTATTTGTCCTCTTGCAAAAAACCTTATATTAATAAAAATTTGAAAATTCAATTTTTATATTTATAAAGTTCAAAAATTTTACTCTTCTCCAATAACTTCAAAGCCATAGCATTAGATGAAATTTCTCCCTTAGAAAAGATTTCCATAAATATTCAATTCTTAATAGCAAGTAGATTTCTATGAAGAAAAGGGACAAAAGACTAACTGAGGCAGGTGCTGTGTGATAATGTCAGTGGGGCCCATCTTTTGTTCATGAAACCCTAACACATTTACCACAGTATCTGTAAAGTAGAAGTCAGATTCCCGTGAACTTGCTAATTAACGTGACTTTCACAGACATTTCATTAACCTAAATGGTTTAGGTTTCCTTTAGATATACCTCACATATTCTCATCTTTAACCTTCCTATAATGTTCTCTAATTATAGATTTTACTGATTCTTAGTAGCAATAGCTCACAAAGTTATATACTAATTGTTTTTCCCTATTACGGGAGGTGATTTCATCTTTTATTTCACCTCTAAAACTACTTATTTATTCTAGGTTAACGAAAATTCCTGATCATGCTATCATTGGTTTAAACTTTACCATGAACTCATTAGTATCTTGCATTATTACTTTCTGAATTATAGCACTGTGCAGCTAATGAATTCTCAAAATATTTCTTGAGAGGTTAAAGGCTGCCTCAAATAAATGTCCAAATTCATTTATTTATCTGTGTTTGCTATAAAAATGTTCTTTTTAACCACAAAGGGGTTAAACCACTCATGAAATTAAGAAGTAAGGAATCTGGTTAAATAAATTGAAGAAGTAACAATAGATTATTATATTTTTCCTTCATAATATAGTGGCTCTATATTTTTAGATAGTGAAATGCTTAATTTTTAAGGACTGCTAGTGTTATCTTGCTGTTTGCAATTTGAACAACTTTCTATTTTTTGTTTAGTAGTTTTAATAGTTTCTGAACAGCCCAGAAACCCAAGGTTACCAGTATGAATAAGTTAATATGAATAGCAATTCTATCTACCAAGGAGCCAAGTTTCATAGCAGCTTTTGATGTTTTCTAGTCAGATGGTGCTTAATAACAGGATATATCTAAGAAATTCATGTGCTGGCCGTGGGCTCATCTGCTGTGTGGGGTAGTCTACCAGTTGAGTGCTACAAGGCTGTATATTTTACTACTGCAATGAACACTGCAGGCAACCAGAATTCCTTGGCAAGTATTTTTGTATCTATGCATACTCCTGCAGAGAAAGAGTGCAGAACCTGGTGCACAACAGACAAGATGTGGTATTTTTTATATGCCATGCACTGTGCACAGAGCTGAAGGACTCAGGGTCACTATGAGAGCATCAGTGAGTGAAGGTTGAGTGAATGAAAAGCCATGGCATTGTTGTATAACACTGGGGGCTTTGCAAACATGTTCTAGTTACGCGACCTTGATGTATAAATGTTTTCTTCCTTCAGTAATAAATTGATTTTATTTTATTTTTTTAAAAAAGTTGATTTTGGTTCATGTAACTTTCATTTCACTAACTTTGGAAATCCTTTTTCTATTTTTGACTGTTAATAACATCTTCATTCACTATAAACACATTGGAAGGTACACATGACTTATTACTGTACTATTCTGTGCATGTTTGTAATTTTAAGCTTATTGTTAATAATGAAGATACTAATACGTATGAGCATAAGCCTCCACCAGTCAGGATCGCCAACATCTGAGTCCTCCATTTCACAGTAGTCCAAGGAGATCTCCAGGAGCAGGAAGACGCGTAGTGTGGCCACCTCTCTGTTAAGACTCCCCTGAGACCAGCTCCTGAAGGACTTGCCCAACTCAGTTTTGCAGCAAATAGTCTTTGCTCTGTAGCACTACACTCTAAGATAATAACATAAGAATGATATAATTAATACATAAGTCAGTGTCTAGTTCTCTTACTTTCTTTGTGACTTGGACAAAATACCTGATACATGTAACTGAAAGGAGAAGTTTATTTTTGCTCATAGTTTGCAGAAATTTCAGATTCCATGACAAGGTAGCATGGCAGGGTGTGCAAAGGAGGGAGAATTGATATTTTTGTGGCAGCCAAGAAGCCGAGAGTGGAAGGAAGATATGACCGTTAACTGCAGTGTTCATTACGGTCATAAAATCCTAAGGAGGGAAGTGTCCCATTCTAGGTCATGCCCCCAGTAACCAGCCTCTTGACTTCCAAAGTAATTAGCTATAAAACACCATGATAGTCACTTTCCAAATCCCCACGTATGATAGGATCAGATGCTTTGAGAACATCCAGATATAAACCATAATCATATTCATTTGTTAAAAAGGACTTACCATTAGGTGCTGTCTGCAACTGTATGTACTGGACTATTATGCCCAGCATTGTTAGTTTTATTTACAAGAGAACCACCATAAACGTGACTGAAATGCATTCATGAGAATTTTATGAAGGCAAAAGGAATATTTTGGCTTCTTTTTAATTTCATATAACTACCGTCATCTGGGCAATCCATATGATACAGGGAAGTGAAACTCCCAACCTGACCTCGATGAGTTCGTATTCTCTAAAACTGAAGAATGAATTTTAGGAGCAAATGGAAGTTGAGGATAAAACTTGATTGGATAGAAAAGCTTCTGTCAGTGAGGGACAGAAGGGGGGTCTGAGCGGGTTGCTCAGGAAGCTGTCTCTGGTAGAGAAGGGGTCTTGCTTAGGCGGATGTGGGGTAGGACAAAACTGTGGTCAACCAATGGGATTACAAGTACCATTGTTCAGGTAAAGTTGATTAGGCCCAGGACCGAATGAAAAAGCAAGTCATGTAGTAAGCAGGCATGAATACCAACAGGGTCTCTTCCCCTCTGGGGTTGGGCTAGTGACTCACTTGGGTCTTTCCAGGTGATCGTTACTTACTTAGAATATCAATGCCAGCTGTTGCTTTTTTGACATCTGTTTAGCCTTTAGGTCCAGTTCACAGCAGGAGTCTCTAGTCATTCCCAGAGTTGCAGATATCCTCTTTCCTGTATTATCTCTTTCAAGGGCCTGGCCCTACCTGACTGCCTACAAATATTTCTATCTAACTCTGCTGCCTGCAACACATATTGATTGCAACTTTACGTGACACGTGACTATATCCCCAAATCCTATACAATAGGAAACTTATTGCTTCAGTTTATAAAATTATGAGATATAAATGAACATCATGTATAGCATCAATGGCATTAATTGTGAAAAATTTTGCTTTAGAAAATATTTCTAAAAAGTGTGTATAACTGAATAGCCCATCAGGCATCTAGATGTTTGCCTAGCTAGTAAATATGTGAAGATATTTGTGAGAAAAATAAATATTACTCAGATGCATTTTAGACATATCTTTATATTGAAGGATTTTTCTGAAATATGTAATGGCATAGGAGATCCTGAGGCACATATAGGAGATAAGACAAGAGGAACAGAAGTCAAAATGAAGAACAAAGAAATAGGCTCTTAAGCAAAAGCTTTTCATAAAACAATTAGCAATTGTGGTAATTTCAAAACACTATTTTGCCAGATAGCTTTTATGAAGTGTACTATGGAAGATACATCACATATATCTGTAAATCTTAGAAAAAGAACAAGTAATAAAAGTTATTTATTGAAACACTGCAGGTGGTGAAGAGTGGATAAATTCTTTGTATTTATGGTGAAATCAATAAGTTTGGGTTTTAATGGTACATTGGCTTCCTAAAAATATCCCTTACAGGTTTCTGGGGGTATCTAATTGTCAAAAGCACAGTTCCAAGGAGCAACTTCCAAAAAACTAAAGTCCCCAAAATATTGATAGTTTGATTTTCAGAAAGTTTAAAATTCTATCCTTACAAATTTGTAAAGTGACTGCATATCAGGACAAAATATTAACTAACAAAATAAAGTGAAAACCCAGGTCACCTTTGCTATTTTTTATGTTGATGAATATTTTTATGATTCTGTGTTCATGTGCATGTGTAGGATAAGCAACACCCTGCAGGCCTTTGAGACTTTTGGCCACTGATAGAGTCATAATACACAAATAATAAACCTATCTTCAGAGGGCTCATTAAATTAAATCAGAAATAATTTTCTAACTGGCTTATCCTGGAATAAAAATAACCTAATTAAAGTTTTTGTAAGAGAGTGTAAGTTTAAAATAGGCCATTTTTATTCAGTTTTATTAAACACTAAATGCAATCTTCACACTAAATATAAAACTTCCAGTTGCAAAGCGTTGATAGTGTGTAAATTTTATAGTGAATGTGTCAAAGGACCATCATTGCTTATAAAGCAAGTTTGTGTAAAAGGTCTAGATAGAGTTGTAAAGTATTTGCTACTTGTACTCAGAGTTCTTTCTTCTCCCTTAGTAACAATCCACAGTTCAAAAGATATATGACTATAGTAGAGCTTCTTAACATGGCTAAAGGGAAATGAGCCATGCCTAAGCAAATTCCAGTGCTCTAATTTTCTATTACTTTCCCAGGGAATAATTGCAGTCCTGAAGGTCATTGAATCTTCACATATTCTTGTTCATAGCAAGACAAAGTAGCATACCTAGGTAAGCTGTGTGCAGGTACAGGACACTTCTAAGTATATTCACCAAGAGGTCTATTCTCATGGTGGTGTTCCATAAATCTGGCTTTTGTCTATTAATAATACAGGAATTAGCAGGCTAGTAACAACTCTACATTATCAAAGTTTGAGGCCAATGCCAGGTTAAGTCTTTGCAGCCCTAGCAATGAAAATTACAGCTCAGAAAATCAAAGGATATGTACCCGTTGAAGAGGTAGACATGATACTGGCACTTTGAAAGCATTCAGACTAAGGCTGAGCAAAGACAAGATAGCCTAGATTTCCTACAATACTTGGATATTATTTTTCACCTATGAACTTTCCTATTATGGATATTTTGACTAATACCCAAAAACAATGATTATATGAGTTTATGCAGCACAATGTGATATTTCAAAATGTATGCACTGTGTAATATTCAATTATATTAAACCTGTATCTCCTTAAGTATTCATCATTTCTTAAGGTGAATCTTCTAATATCACTTTTTCTAGTCTTTTAAAAAGTTCATTTTTTATCATTATGAGGCCATAATAGCACAACAGAATTTCTTATCTAACTACAATTCAGTATCCATTGGCCAACTTTGTCCCATTCCTTTTCCCCCTACATTATACTATTCTTTGGTAACATGGTCTAGAGTTAACTTTTATGAGGTCAAGATTGTGGAGTCCATATATCCTGAGATCATGTGATACCCGTTGTCCTATGCCAGGTTTATTTTATTAGCATAATGATATCCAGTTCATTCACTTGAAATGTTTTACAGTTCTTTAGAGTTGAGTTATATGCTATTACATATATGTACCACTTATTTTATTAGGCATCAACCAGCTGATTGATAGGATGTTTCCCATTGTTCACTGCTTTGAATATTGCTGCAGGAAACACAGGAATACATTGGAATTACAGTTCCTGACTTCATGGCATCACATGACCCAGTAGTGAGATAGCTGAAGCACATGATAGTTTTATTTCTGTTTCAGGTACCTCCTTAATATTTTCTATGATGCTTACACTCATTCATATCATTTCCAACATTGTTCCATGGTTCCCTTTTATTAATAGCATATGTTTGCAATACATAGTAATTATACTGGTCTGGTGAATTGGTATACAAACATATGACATATTGAAAATTTCTATTTCATCTCCTCCAGCTTCCCCTCTAGATCTCTTCATGAGTTCCCCTTGTCTGTCTCATTCTTTCTTACCATCACTTTTTATCTCCTTGAATTATTTTGGGACTGGAGTTTTCATGGAAGAGAAACCAAGAAATACTCAGCCTCCAATGTAGATTTTAATATCTTAAAATTTGCATTTGGTTATATAGGTACTACTTGGTCTAATGTCATAGAAAGAAAAAGCAGAGTAGTACTTGCTGTGCGGAGGGACAAATAAGATGGCACTATTTAATGGTTATAGGGGTTCAGTTTTATAAGATGAAAAGAATCATGCTGATGACTTATGGTGACAGCTGTACAAATTATGGATTTATTTAGCAACACTAATATGCACACTTAAAATGGTCAATATAGCAAATTTTATGTTGTGTATATTTTGTTGCAAAAAATGGGAAAAACAATAACATGCACAACCCTAGCTAATGTCCATATACATATGTCCAGTCATGGACAAGCATTTGTGATACCTTTGACTACAGCTTAACAAAATTCTTCGAAATATGTGAAAATAAAACTCATGTGGCCAATCCATATGGAAGTAATTATATCAGCCTGTCATGAATGGCATCATAATTATTATGATAATTTCTATTTATTGCATTCTAAGTTTGTAATACTTGAGAAGGCCTGTTATAGGCATTACTATTGCGATTTACCCTGACTAAATTTATCCTTCCTGCCCTTGCTGACTTCAGAAAATTTTCCTTCTGCAATACTCTTCCATCATCTTCCCTTTGTCAAAACTTCTAAGAGTCAGAGTCTCCACAAAAATATTCCAGGCAAGACTCATCAGTTTCCAGTCACTGACTAACTAAGGTCCTCTGAGATTTTTCCTTCCTCATCTCAGCTTAACACAGATTTCAAATGCCTTTCCAGTAACATGGAGCTGTTTATATGGTTTTATATTTCTTCCTGTTGTCTTATAGCATTTGTCTATATTGACATTGATTTTGATCTGGCCATGAACTGCCTGGGGTGAAGAAAATGGATAAGGTTTAGTAAGAGTCAGTACTAAGTTACTACAAAGAGAAACACATGTAATATCCTCCAGCCCATATGAGAAACACAGATGATATAAATATAAAATTAAGACACAGAATTAAGGGGATTTTATAGGGATCTTTAAGCTACTAAGGAGATGAGCTACATTGCAAATTCAGGTATTTAACAGAGGTTATCAACTACCATTTTACTTTTTCTTTAGATTACTCTAGTAAGTCTCTGAGTTCAAATCTCAGCTATACCACTGATGAAAGTGTATGTCATTTTTATGTCACTCAGTTTGCTTCTCAGTGCAATAAAGTCAATATGTGTATCTCATAGATGGATTGTAACGCTTCTGTAGAATTACGCATGTAAAACACAGAAGATATTAAGCTCTTATTTCCTGATAATCTGGAAGCATTTTATTAATGTTGTACATTGCTCATCAGTGTTGTACATAGTTGATATTATCTGAGTTTTAGCTAAAGGAAAAAATGTAATGTTAATCCTTATTAATGTTTTCAATATACTATGAGCATAATAATAATAATAATAATAATAAATGTACTTATTTATCTACTGGTAATATTAATTTAGCTTTTTCAGTGTTATGCTTTTCCAGTTTCTATGTCTGGTAAATATTAGGCCTCTTTAATCAGGTATGCCTGTATGTAATTGGGTGGAAAGATTCTTACAAGCATCTTGCATCTCGCTTTTCTGTGTAAATATTAAATTCTGTCATGTAAAAATACTGTTTTGTTTTTATTGGTGCAAGGGTTTAATATTCTCAGTTATTCCCCATGCAGTAGCTCTGATTTAATTGGTATTTAGAATAAAGCATGCTGTTTATTTTATGCTTTCATAATTGCAAATTTTTTGGTATAATGTCTTCTATACATTTACTGTGTTTTACTTTATTTCTTTCCATCTTACACTGTTTCATAATCATGGCATTTGAAACCTCAAAAAATGTTGCTTGGAGGCTTTTTGTTTGTGTCATCTACATAGTAATGTCTCAAGTGTGTCACATCTTTAAAGCTTAATGGAAGACAGAATGTATAGCAGAGTAATAAAAATCTATGTTTAGCATTTGGGTTTGTCACTCATATGAATTTGTTCCCAGAGGGTGGCAAGGAGTACAATTTTATGACTGTATGTATAAAGGAAAACAAATTTTAAAACCCCATTTGAATTTTAACTCAATTCATTAACATTTTTTGCCAAAATGTACAATCTGTGAATACTGGAATTATGAATTCTTAGTGTAGCTTTATAAATGATATACACAGATGGGATTTTTCAAGACATAGTCAATAATCTTAACCTACAACAATATTGCTTGTGACACATCTTTAGAAAACATCATAGCCAAATAGCATCATGAAAAACATCACTGTTGGGCATAAGGCCTGGTGAGGCCTCTACCTAGAAAGTAGCTCTGCATAGGCAGCTAGAAAGTTGGATGGTCATTGGTAATATCACCTTCAAAGGAAGAATTTATAAGGATGTGTTCAGGTTAATTCAAATGCAAAACTAGAAATAAATAATTGAACTTTCCATATATTCTTATCCTCGTGGTCTGTATTCACGAGCGAGATTAACAACATTGAAATTCCCTGAGTAATTACCAAGGTTTTCATTAATAGCATCAAACCACATTAAGTGTTCTTTCTGAAACCAAACAAAGGATTTCCACTGAAAAGAACAAAGGCAATACAAAGGATTAATTAATAATTGATTTAAACACTGCAATGTACACATATCTACATTACAATGAAAATTTAGCATTTCCATTAAGTCCACTTTTTAACTTTTAAAAAGTTAAGTTTTAACATCTTATCTCCAAGCATAAATGCTTAAGTTTGTACAGTACATGGTTTTATTTTTTTCTTGAGAAACAAACATCTTTGTGAATTTAGGAGAAGGCATATTCACATTTCAAAATTAATTAGTTATTTAGGCTTTTTATTTTCCATATATTGTGAAATTGGATAGTAAGCAGAAAAGGTAAAAGATTTCAGTAGAATTCAGAAACTAATAGAATTTTTACAAACTTGAAATGCATAGATGAATACTCTAAATTAAGAGAACATTAAAAATAAACTCATGAAAGTTGACTTGCAATATGTAATTGTAAGCATGTTGTGGGGAGAGAGTGGTAGATCTATATTGCTATAAATAAGCTGGCGTATGACATAAACACACTCCACTGAAAAGTCTTCTAAGAATGACGTTGGAATGACTTTGGTAATTTTGAGATATGGAGGGAGTTGGAGAGGCCAGAACCCTGAAATTAGGCAGGTATCCAAGGTTTAATAAATGACATCGTGGATTCCAAAACTGCTGTATCCATGAGCCTTATATTGATCCTGAGCACAATTTCAGGAAGGTCCATTAAATGAGAGTTTTGAAAGCACTTAGAATGAAATGACTGGAAGCAGAAATTTACGAAGAGCTCTTTTCCAGGCTTCTCTGTTGACATTAATAGTTTGATAAAGGTAGACTTTAGATATTGACAACAGAGATATTTTGAGGCTAAAGTCATTGTTGTGCAGTTTGTTTTCCTTGTCTGTACACTAGCTTGCCTTTTAGCCAATTCCAGGGAAATAATGGTTGAATATGACTGAGCAATTTATGATTTTGGCAAACACTAAAGCATAAGTGGTCCTCTAGGTATCTATCTACTTGGTTATTAGATATATATGAATATGGCCTGAACAGAAAATACAGAAGGACCTTACTACAGACTCTGTTGGAAGGACAGATTTCTTATATTATGTGTTATTAATGCTCTTCAACAGAATTGTTATCTTACCTTATCAAAATATGTCTATCGTGAAGTTAGAGGCTATTTTTTTTGTTTTGTTTAAAGGAATTTGTATGTCTAACACACTGTGGGGCATTAGCATATTCAATTATTAATTAATGAGTTAGTGCATTTGGTTGAGTGTGCCGAATGAACTGTGTGAATATATGGGCAGCCTGTTATTTTGTTTCAGGGTGTATTTAAGGTTGAGCAGTAGTTCCACAGCATCCATCCTTACTGAATGCTTTTGATGTGTATCCCATAAGAAAATACTTATATCACCAAGGTGTTTTTCTTTCCTGAGTCTCCATTGCTACAAACTTGGAGTTATGATAGTAAATGAAATTCTTTTACTCTTTTTCCCTACCTTCGTAAAAAAAAAAATTCATTGGAATTCATTGATCTTAGTTTGAGTATGATGCATTTTTTAAAGGGAAAAGGCTTTGTTATAAAGGGAAAGGGCTTCATTATCTTGGAGGACACAGGGAGAACTTGGTTAAAGAATTCTCTGATGTACTTTTTCTAGGTAAAACACTGACAGTGTTTTGCAAATTCATCTTCTGCAACAGTCTTAAGTGAAAAATTCTACCACTCAATGGTGATGCTTCTGAAAAATTTATAGCAAACAAAAATACATGGCACTTACATATTAGTCAGACAATTAAAAATAAAAACAGGTTTTCAGGATATATGGCAATCTTTTAATGGGGATCATTACACTGCTACATTAGAATAACAAAAAAATAATAAGTGAAGAAAGGTTTAAGTCCCAGTTTCAGGGGCTTTAGTCCACAGTCACTTGGTCCTGTTGCTTTAGGACTCAGGATGAGGCAGAGCATTGTGGCAAAAGTACATAGCAAATAGAATGGTCTTGTCTGAAGGAAGCAGAGAGAGTGGAAAAGCAGGGAACCGGGAGGGGCACTGGACAAAAACATAGCTTCTGAAGCCAGACCTCCAGTCGCAGGCCACATCCAGGTCGGCCCCACCCCTTACGGAGCTTACGGGAGCATCTGTGGATGAGTTTAGAGTTCATGATCCAGTCTCTTCCATGAGCCCATTAGATGGCAACCAGACCAAAATACAAAGAGCCTTGTGGGAACGCTTCAGATAAACAACTCTGTAGGACAGGATATTTGGCATCTTTGTTTTATAACCGTCAATATTCTTGCCCAAAATTTAGTCACTTTCTTCTCATTGAAACACAATACGCCATCCGCTCAATTGAAAAGGGGAGAGGTTTATTTTGGCTCAGGTTTCAGTCCATGGTGAGCTTGCTCCTAGGAAACGGTATGATGAAAGAGCACCATAGGGGAAATGCTGCTTTCATAACGACTCCAGAAAGAGAGAAGGGGGGGCCGCGTAGGGACATCTGCCTTTCCAGGTTATGCCCCATTATATTATTTTAATTATTTAAATACTATCAAATCTATAATCTTTTGTTTAGTTTTATTTTATTTATTTATTTTTTTTGGTACTGGGGATCAAACCCAGGACTTTGCACTTGTCAGGAAGGCTTTTATGCCACTGAGCTATTTTCCTGGCTGTATGATCTTTAATATTCATCAAACTGGAAAATCAATTGAATTGCATTAATAAGCTCTATTGATTTTTAAATTGGAATGATTAGATATAGTAAACTTCTTCTGAATTTTAATTGTTCATGTAAATATTATGGAATCTCCAGAGAAATATCAGCTTGTGTTCCTAGAATCATGATTTGATTATTGCTACAATGATATGTATTGATATTCACCCATATTGCATACATATGATGTAAATATTCAATAATGCCTTCATGAAGTTATCAGTTTTATAGACCTACATTTTTATATTCAACACTTTTTCTTTTTCGCTAATAATAAATCTCTTTGAAAAGATTAAGAGCAAAACTAGAAAAGAACCTGAATCTAATTAAAGAACTAACTGCCCTGTCTCCTAAGATTTTTTTACCAAAATGGCCATCGCTTTTATTTTTCTTCAAGTTTTATTTTTTCCCTATCCAATACCAGACTTGTCTTTTTTTTTTCTCTCTACCTTTTTGGAGAAGCTCCTCTAACAAAGAAATAATAACTATGACACACTCAGTTGTAAATTTGTCATTGTTACAGCGTTTGATGTGTTTATAAAGAAAAAATCAATAAAAAATATGAACCAAGAAAGCACAGAAGGTAGTAACCACATTTAGATGTTTATCATGGAATGATCATTATAATCCATCTGTTACAATTCCACAGAATAGAGTAGGAGTAATTGGTATGTTTCTTCTTATTTTATAGATTTCAGCTCATAGGGCACACAACACCAATTTTAGTTGCTAAATGCCTGCCAATTGAAAGATAGAGCCTCTTGGGTCACGTAGATAGCCTCTAAACAGCTTTGATCTTATAAACCAATATATTTCCCAGGATTTAACAAAGCACATTTCATTAAAAAGTATGACACAACAAACTAAAATTTAACAAAGGAAAACAATATTTTTGCAAGTTTCTGAGTAAAATTAACCACCCAACAGACTAGTCTTTAAATACTTTTGTCTTATTTAACTATAAGCATAGTTTAGTACTAGCTATGTGCTTGAAGATACAGTGACTTTTAGGCCTAATAAAAATTAGTGTCACTATTGGGGCATTCCTCGTATACACAATGTTGTAGGTGCTGGATATCTTTGTTTTGCTGTTAGGCTCTGAGTCAGCTCTTCAGGAACTACAGGCTCTGAATTGACCTCATCTGGATTGTTTTTCAATAAAGTTGGTTGTGATGTGGACACAGCTAACTTACAAGATTGGGAAACAAGGTTTGAACTTGTTCTGTTGGAGGTTGCCTCAATGTGTAAAACAGGAGATGTGGTAAATTACAATTTTGAATTACAGTGTTGTAAGTAGGGCCTTCCTATTCATTGCAGAGGAAGATAGATTATTCTCTATCAATTAGATAAGAAATGAGGGCTTTTGAGTTCTTCACTTATTCAGTTTGAGAGTGAGGTTAAGGAAATAGTGTGATTAAAAAGGAAGCAAACAAATGAATAACAAGAAAACATTAGTCCTCTAACACAGAGTCAACTTGGAACATGAGTTTAATGAAAACGTGGCAGGGCAATTAGAAATATGCACCATGGCTCATGGCCATTCTGGCCAAATCATGTTTCTTAATCTTTGTAAGGAAGGGTGAGAGAACATGATTTCTTTTTTCTTTTTTCTTTTTTTTTTTTTTTTTTGCAGAACTGGGGATTGAACTCAGGCCCTTGCGCTTGCCAGGGTAGCACTTATTCCACTGAGCCATCTCCCCAGCCCAATTTCTTTTTTCTTTATGTTATTCTATGAATGAGCACTGGGTTGAGGAAAAGTTGTGACACTTGAGGGTGGAAAAAATATAGCAAAGTGCAAAACCAACTGAGAAACACAGAAGTGTCACTCTGTGCACCAGGCCAGAGGGCTGGAGAAGAAAAAGGAAGGAGCCCAGAGGCCAAATAACCTCAAGGCTCTCTCTGAGAGCGAAATTGTTGGCAACATCAATATTTAATCAGCAGCACTTTACAGTAAGACTTCTAATAGATACCTTTGTTGCTGCAGTCCCCATATAAGAGACCTAGACAGATTTTAGTCACAATCAATTATTAATTTATTCAACAAATAGATATTAAATTCAAAGCACAGTCCTAAACTATGCAAGAAATTACAAGAGGAAAAGGATAAAGGGCCCTGCCTTCATGCCATTATATGCCAAAGTACGAGCTGCAATCTGAGGTAGGGAAGCCGTGTGATGACCCTGTGATCTCGTGGCACCTGGCTCTCGACTCTGACATGTTTCTTGTTCTTGCCTTGGCTCCTTCTCCTCCTTTGCCATGGATCATCTCCATGTGGGGAGACCTTCTTCACCACAATGCCCCTTGAAGTGTTTGCTGTTTGCAAGTGACTAAGATGCAGGAGAAGGTGGTTTCAGTCCTCACACTGAGGCCAATGATTGGCTAAAGTCATCCTGAATCAACACTTTTTTTTGAAAACAAAAGCTTTTATAGATAAATATTTGACATATTTTCAGTCTCTCATATATCGGGGCCTATATACATTGCTTAGGTTGTAGCCACTGCTGTTAGGGCACTCTTGCAAGCAAAGGAAAAGTCTATTATTCATCTCCAATAACAAGTAATGCATTCCTTTCTTACATAAAAAGTGAATATAAATGACATACATAATGGGAAATTAGCTTTATGTATTGCTTGATGAAGAAGATCTCAGATTATATGAGTTTTCAGATAGTCCAAGTCATATTCAAACTTTTTAACATTTTAAAAGAAAGAAATGCTTTCATTTTATTTTATAGTAGGACTTCAAAACTAATCAGGTACTATCTACTAGCTAAACACAAAGTTAATTCAACTGACTTAAACTTACATTTTTTTCTACATTAGAAATTATCTGGATGCTTTCTCATAGCTCTCCCAGATTAAGTAATTATAGCTTTTGCTTTGCTTTTCTGCCAGCTACCCTCTCCACCCCCGAGTGCTGCTCAGGCTGCCCCGTGCTTGCTCTGAGCTCGGGACTCCTGCTAAGCTTGCACGGCTGCCACCTCCCCCAGCCACCATAATGATTATTTACCGGGACCTACTCAGGTACGGTGAGATGTTCTCAGACATTTACAAGATCACGGACGTGCTGTGCTTTGAGGTGGAGGGCAAGATGAGCAGTAGAACAGAGGGTAACACTGACCACTCTCTCATTGGTGGCCATGCCTGCGCTGAAGGCCCAAAGGGCAAAGGCACTGAAAGCACATTAGTCACTGGTGTAGATACTGTAATGAACCATCACTTGCAGGAAACCAGCTTCACAAAAGAGGTCTACAAGAAGTACATCAAAGAGTATATGAAATCAATCAAAGGCAAACTTGAAGAACAAAGACCAGAAAGAGTAAAGCCATTTATGATGGGGGCTGCAGAGCAAATCTTGCTAATTTCTTGCTAATTTCAAAAACTATCAGTTCTTTACTGGTGCAAACATTAATCCAGATGGCATGGTTGCTCTCCTGGACTACCATGAGGATGGTGTGACCCCATTTATGATTTTCTTTAAGGATGGATGAGAAATGGAAAAATGTTAATGGATTTTATGGTAACCTTGGATCTATCATTTGTCATAACTGGCTACTGCTTGTCATTTACACAACACCAGGATTTTACACAAATGGGACTGATGTCATCTTGAACATTTCATTTATTTTGACCACGGTTTATTTAGAGTGGAGGCATTGTTTTTTAGAGGAAAAAAAACAAGTCATGTAGGTTGTCTAAACATAAAGTGCATTTAAACTCATTTGAGAGAATGCCTCTTAGTTTAATACACATCTAAACTAAGTCCATTGGTAGTGTTCATGGAGGAGATAGAACCTGGTCAGAGACTACTGCTAAAAAGCGTAAGACTGTCTTCAAATAACTTCTGCAGTGGAAGTACTTCTGAGACTGGAATGTAAGACAAAAATCATAGTTTTAATTCTGAGTTGCAGAGAAGGGAAAGAAACTATGTTCTTAGCGGTGCCAACATTTGAAGTGGAGCCTTACAAATTTCATCACCTACAATGTAAGTAGTTAACCCTGGAAGAAATTGCCAAAGGAATAAAAAGACTTAACTCAGTTGGAAGCAAAAAAAAAATAAAAGGTATATCTTTTCACAAGAAGAAGTGATGCTTTGAGTGTTGGATTTTAAAACATAATTACATGCTAATTAATATGTATCATTTCAATTGTGCATAATAAATTAATTTATTTTCCTTCATAATGGTTTATGAATATTAACAATGGTCACCCAACCTTAATGATTTTTACTTAATAGCATTTTCTGAAGTGAAATTCAGTAGCAAAATAATCTAAATATTAAAACAAAAACAGTAAATCAACTGGAGGATAAAATAGATTAAAACAATGATGTAGAAAAATATTTGCTGAACATATCCTCAACTGCACAACATATAGCTGCAATAGCCAACAGCATGATTCTATTAGACTAAAAAGCTTTTGCACAGGAAAAGATTTGATTATTAGAGTGAAGATACAGCCATGGATTGGAAACAAATATTTCCAACTATTCTTCAGACAGATAAATAATACCTAGAATATATAAAGACCAAAAGTAAACTTTTTAAAATTAAAGATACACTCAAGAAATGGACAAGAAATAGATTCTTCATAGAGAGCTCATGTGAGACTGCACAAGTTGAGTCTAAGACACTGCATCTTTCTTCTTCTATGCAGAGCACCATCTAAATATAGAGATGCCAATAAACAAATTTATATTAAAGCAAAGTGAATATTCTATTAAACAATAGGACACATGTTACCACTGCTAACTTACCAGGAGTATTTGTCACCAAACTCTTGCTCTTCACTCTTCAGTGCATATTCTTCACTTTTAATCCCTGTCACATTTAGGAACTCCTGAGTTGTACAATTTCAAACCTGCACATCCCGATTAAGTGACTGAAGAGATAACTAACTTCAGAGAATGAGTTAAATCTCAGGGAAGCCTTAAAATTTCCTGTCTCAATATAAATTTTTCCAGATGTATGGTTATTTCAGACCATAGATAATGTACTTTATGTTGCCTTCACGTGAGCTTTGGTAAATGTGTGAAGTGAACTCATATAGAATTCCAAGTAACTGTCCATTTCTAACTCCTGAATTTGAAATATAAATTATGGTACAAATGATGATTTTTATAGAGCATATGGATAATTAAAAGTTTTACTAGAAAAGCCTCTCTGGTTTCTAGGTTGCCAGATTACCTATCCTATATGTTTATAGCCCATTTCTCATTTTAGTTTTTCAAAAATTTTAAACTTAGAGATGTATATTTTTATTTATACATGCCATAAAATTATGAGATAATCATGATTATGTATATTTTGTCTTTGATATCATGATATTCAAACAAACATGTGGACTAAATTTTGTCAGAAAGGTACTCAGAGATAGCACTAAATCAAATATGCCTCATACAACATTTACTCTTGTCACCCTTGAAATTTCACTCAGCTCATATGTCTAATTTGTCCATAGATATTTTTTTTGACAGAACTGGAGATTGAACTCAGGCCCTTGCACTTGCCAGGGAAGTGCTTATTCCATTGAGCTATCTCCCTGGCCCTTACCCTAGATGATTTTATAAAATTATTGTTTCTGCTAGTTAGAAACATTCATGTGGTTAACATTTATCAAATACAGTATAGGAAAAAATACAATAAAGAGGAATGATAGTACCAATGTTACCCTATTTAGAACTGTTGACTTTCCAAGGCTTGAATGTCCCCAAATCTCTCTATACTTTTTAAATTTGGTTTAAAGAATCATCTCATTATAATAAGTCAAAGGTGTATTAGATCACTAATGAGGTCATTTTAACATTTCCAAGTAACAGTTTATAGCACAGCACACTTGTAATAGGAGATTGAAGTGCATGTGAACATAGTTTAGCTTACAGAATTAGAATAAAACATAGACATAATCAGTTCACACTCCATATATACAACTAACCCCAACTTGTGCCTAGAAGAAACATTTGATTTCAGAAGTCACATGCACAAAATGTGTTCTTAATAAGTTCCATCTTTATTTTTACTTTAAGTGCTTCCTTTTTAATTGTTGTGCATCACTACTATAGTGAGTGAAAATAAAAACATCTGAGGTTAAAATATAGGATTATTGTTTAAATTTTAAAAATACACTACAAAATGACACATGGGCATTAATCCCACTCAAGGACCCTCCCTCCTAAACACATACACATACTTCAAATGAATTATTACATCATTCCTGCCAGACCCTGAAGCAGTCCTGGAAGTCCTCTTTAATGAGCTTTTGATGAAGTGGGATAAAAAACTCAAGTGTGTGCTTCCAAGTGCCACCCAATGGAAAGCCAGGCTTGTAAAAGTACACAGTGCGTCCCCATCCACCCTACTCACAAATGTGGCACTGTATGATTTCTGGTTCCTACCTAAACCCAAAGTGACCATGGAAGGCAATACTGTCATTCAGTCCTGAGCACTTAGGCACATACCATGCATGACCCTAAAGATACAGGAGAGGACTCCCTAGACTGCTCCAGAAAGTGCCAAGAATTGTGGGACAAGTGGTTGAAAATGAACAAGAGTATTCTTGGGAATGGCTATGTGCTTTTGCTGTAATACATTTTGAAAATTTAAATATTCATCATATTTTTTCAGGCACATCTAATATATCATACCCAGAAGCAGTTCAGTTCTTCAAGGAGACCACATAACCTTCATTTATAATCAAAATAATTGTGCTTGGGCCAGCCAGATAGTTCACTGGACTTAAGCACCTGCTTAGGAAAAGCACAGTGACCAGGGCTCTATTCCCCACACCACACACTGAGCTGGCCCTGCCCCTGTTGGGGTCTAAGATGGCACTTGGGAGACTGAAAACATGGAGCATTACTATGAGCCTGATCTGTGTGGTGAGACCCTGTAGACCCTGTACTAAATACATAATACATAAGGACAGAAATTCACAGTTTTGCCTAGTTTAAAAATTTCTTGTTGCTATTGCTACATTTTGCCTCTAAAATACATAGCTAATGTTCAAGTCTCCTCAAAGGAGCATACATTACAATTATTAATGCAGAAACATAGCGTATCTGCAAAACTTAAGCTATAAGTAGTTTAGTTTGAAAGTAATGTGTTGAATTTATCAAAGCAATTTTATTGGTTCCTAGATTTACCATAGAAGAAATAAAACACTGTGTGCAAACTTCCCAGCACTAGGTCCACTTAAGCTCCATTTTACATGCCCTTAAGTTCTTCAAATATTATTGCCAGGATGAAAAAGAACCATTCTTCTTCCTCTCCTCATGTGGGCACAGAACACTGTCTCCATCCTTGTTGGAACATCGACTCCCTGTCCCGTGGAGGGAAAATTGCTAATTTTACTTTTACAATGCAGGGCTACTGTAATCAAATATCAATAAATATTTCATTTATCTTTATGCCAATGTCTTTACATTGCCAGCTTGTGACTATTTAGATGTTTTATTATAAAAAAGAAAATTAACATTTTTATAACTGCCCCTAGTCCAAGTTCTACTGATAGGTTTCAGTCTTTGAATTACTACATTCATCCTTCTGGTTAATATTCTTGCTTATTTTATTGTTTTACTCTTTTTAATTCTCTTGTAATTTGAATTTTTCAAATGAAAAAATAGATAAAATAGCAATGAAACACTTTCAAAACAGATTAGTAGATGATTACATTAGTTAATGCATTGCATATTGTTGTCTTCGTAGTAGTTTTTCAGAGGACAAGATGCACACATGATATTTTATCTAAACAATATTACTACAAACCTTCTCACTGAACAAAGAGAAAGGGAGCAGTATATCTATCCCAACAGTCCTGTGTATACATGTATAAATATATATTTTTTTCAAATACAAAATGGTCCTTTATTTACACGTTTGCAAAGTAGTAACACGTGACACTAGGATGCGTAGTGACTGATAGCTGACCACAACCAGACAGGGTGTTCATCTCAGGAGTGAGGTACCATGTCTGCTTTAGGTACTGGGCCCAGTCTTATCTACACATATTTGATTGATTTATAGCTTTGTGGCTGCCAATATATCCCTTTTGTTTTGTCAGAGATGGATGTTTCACTGTAGTTAGAGAAACTGTATTTGGATAAGTATTTAAAGGACCTTTTTATACTTGATGCTAGTCCAAATATTGTAGGTACATTAATTTAGCAAAATAACCCAATATAGTCCAATAGTCCATAATAGTAGTGGGTTATCAGCACAACTGGTAATTGTCAGTAGTTGTTGACTTAAGTCTTTTATAGCTTAGCATATTAATATAGCTTTATTTTTTTATAACTCATGGTTATAATTTTCTGCTGGGTGGTTAAGACCAAGTTAAAGCCAGATCTATATAACTAAAAATGCAGCTTTTCTATCTGACAAAGTCAGTCAAATCTCCTCAGGATTTACCTGAAATCATGTACAGTACCTTGTAGATCCTTTGTCAGTGTCACCCATGTGGATGAGTCATGGCCATTGCTTAACCAGCTTGCTTTCTGTGAAAGCCTGAGAAAATGTTTTCTCTCCATTTGACTCTCCTTAGGCATAATATAGATCATTCATTTCCTTTGTGGCCTCATAAGCTCCTTGATCAGAAAATTTGGGACACCACTGAGTTACAGGATGTCACAGCAGAGCTTCTCTTATCTCCTGAGTCCTCACTGACCTTGAGGAGCTGGGGCCATAATATTGGCTATCCTTGTAGCCCATCTATCTCTCTGGATTTTGGTCTGCAAATTTTAGTTGTTAAACATCCAGAAGAGAAGTTTAATTATATTATTACTCCATAACAGAGGCAGTTAGACTTCATATCACTATCTGCATGAATATGAAATGCCTTAGACATAGATTGGAATGCTATTTTTCCAACAACCATGGCTATTCTAAAATTTAAATTCCTATAGAATGTTAAAAAATAGTGAAACATTTTTACACAGAAATTTAGAAATCAAACCATATACAACACTGCAGCATGACAGTCTTATGACATTTTTTTCTTATCTCTTGTTTTCTTTTATTAAAATTTTTTAAACAAACATTTACTATAAGGACTGTATAGAAATAATTGATACAACATTTGAAGTAAGCCTGGCCCACGGATGGAGTCAGTGGACAAGAGTCAGGAGCCAGTGGTTCTGTTCTTGTTTATTTCTTTAACTGTGGGGCAAGAGAATTTGGCAAATTCAATATATTTCTGTACATTTTGTGGGGAACAAAAGAAAGAGATCACAGGGGAATTCAGATTTGATATTTCCAAAGTCCTGCATTCTTGTATCTCAATCCTGAATAGAAAAGAAGGAAACTAAACCCTACAGCAACTAGGAGAACACAAAGTTCTGCCAGAAAAATAAATTGTCTTAAACTTTGAAAATAAAATGTTCAGCATGCCTTCTGTAAAGAGTGTACTTCTGGAGAGTGCCATGGCTATCAAGGTCAAATGTGTAGTGACAGAGTAACATGGGTTTGCTATGACTATTTATCCAAAAGTCTTTTTTGAATTCTGTGAGTCATTTGTCAAATTATGGAACATTTTTAATCAGAAACAGCTACCTTTGATGAGCAGGCCATCAATCATTAATTGTAGGCTCTGAAACAAGATTTATCAAAGAAACTCAACATATCTCAACATTTTACAACAAATGTAAATAGGAACTGTTCACCATGTTCTCACTCCAAATAATCTTCCATTCTTTCAGATGCAAGTTAGGATCCTATATTTTGTTAGTGCTGATGCTATGCAAATGGAGCAGTATCAGATCTCACAGTTCAGGGATCCGCCTCACAGGACTACTTCCTTCATAGCTTCCAATGCCAATCTTATGCCTTTCATTCTTCTCACTTGTTTGGTTATAAATCAGGAATTACAACCGCTTCCTGAGATTCTATAATTTGACAAATGATTCAAAGAACTCACTGATTTATTATAAAGAGGATAGCTCAAGAACAGCCTAGTGGAAATAATACATAAGGCGAGGTATGATGGGGAGAGGCCCAGAGTTTCAACGTTCTCTCCAAGAAGATACCTTCCTAATACTTCTCTGTGTCCACCAACCTAATAATCTCCAGGCCTCATCATTTAATGGCTTCAATGCGCACTTAATTGATATGTATAATTGGCCACTGGTAACAGCCTCTCTCCCCTCCTACGAGGTTCCACTAGTTTAAAAAAAGGAGGAGAGTTCCAACTTCCTAATTGTACTAGTAATGACCAGTATCTAACTTGATACTGTATGGGGTGCCTCCACTACCAGCCATGTCATTAGCATAAATTCGTATCTGGCTGAAAAGTTTTAGTATGGGTACCGAAAGCTGTTCCCCTTATCCCATCATCCAGAAAATTGCAGGTATTTTAGGAATTTTCTGCCATAAAATGGAGATTCTATATATGAATTTCCTTGGTCAGTTATTCCTGTAGAACCACTTGATCAGGTCCAGCAATTCTAACAACTTCACAAGTGACACTAATGGCAGGTCTGCCAAGCATAGCCGCATACTCTCTAGCCAAGACATGTTCATAATGACTAACAGCAAATCTGCATAATAATGTCATCTTTCCCATTTTCTAAGCTGCTTTAGTTATCCTCCTTAAAAGCATGAACTGTCAATCCTTTTCAGTCCTGCAAACTGTGATCCCACTGCCATTGTCCCTTACCCTGGTGTCCCACTCCTTTATCTGTTGGCCAGGCCAAAATCTGTAGAGAACCACTCCACAAGATCACAACATGGCTGTTTGCTGTTATTTTTTAAATGATTTTTAAAAATGATCAACAACAATCAGATCCAAATTATCTCTTTAAGTTCATCATTCTTGAGAAAATAGATATAGTAGGGCAAATTGCAAGACCATACTATTTATTCTCACATTGAGTTTATCATTACAAATCTCAATGCAGCTTACCAACCATACTTCATATGTCCCAACATATTTACTGTTGTACATACCTAGATAGAAGTTTTGTATTATCTTCTAATCTTTAAACTTACCAAACCTCCTCAGAAATATTCACTTTCCTCTCTATTCCTGATTTTTTTTAAACATGTATTTTTAATGTATTTGGTACAGGGTCCACCACACAGCTCTGATTCATGGCGATCCTCTTGTTTTTAGGCTCCCCAGTGCTGGGATTACAGGTATGCACCACCAGACCCGGACTTAGTCACTGGGGGCTGGGACAGTGGGGCATGTGGTGGCCCTTAGTCTACTGAGCTATCTCACCAGTCCTCATTTCTGATTTTTTGGAAACACTGAATTGACAAGAAGGTAAGATTCATGACACATAAAACCGCTTTCCGTGTTTTCTAGCTACCCACATATTATTACCCTGGGCACAATGTACTCTCTATGTGCCATTATTTGATGGATCTTATTCTAAAGATGAATAAAAATTTCAAGGTGTTTAAAGTTACATTGTTGCTATAATACAGATAGATTATATGTAGTCTGCTTAGAATCCGTATTCAAAAGTAATATATTTAAAAGTGGAACCTAGTAGAACATGGCTGGAAAGGTCATAGGTGAATCTTCTGATTGAAGAAATCACTCCTTTTATTACTGTAAGTTCTTTGAAGTAGATTTTTAGCAGTCTTTGTTAGACTAATTTTAGTCTACTTACTCCAAGAAGCTGGCTAGGATTTGGAATTTTTAAGGATCAATGAATAAATATCTCCATTCAGCAATTAAAGATTAAAGGCATAACTTGCACATTGTGTTAATGAAGCTTAATTTAAAACATGATTGATCAAATAAAAACCTAGTTTTACTGGCTACCACATTATTTCTGATACATGGGTGGATGGGAATAGTGGAAACAAAACAGAGCATTCCTAGGTTCCTACAGTTAATGGAATTTTAACTAACCCAGTAAAGATCTTACCAAGATAAGAAAGATGGCATAGACAATGGACTTCAAAGATTTTAACTCTTTGCTAAAATGCTAACTCTATGCAAAAACAAACTGTGATTGTGTAAAAATAATCTTGTTATTCAAATCTGTTAATGTATTCAGCAATATTTTTGTATAATATGTACTTTTCCTATTTTTATTGTATTTTATTGACTTAAAACTTTGCTGTAGGCTATTTATTCATCAAAGTATCTAAAAACGTTGTGAAAATCCCAAAATTTTAATCTAAGTAAAAGCCAAATAACTCTGTAAAATAATCAGCTTGTACAGAAGTATTTGCTGCTTGGTATATTGTTTTGATTTCATTTTATAATGACAAATCTATTAAAAACTAAGGTTTGGAATTGAGTCTCAGAGTTATCTTAAAGAGATTATTAAATACATAATCCAGTTTAAAAATTTTTGTAAGGTTGTTTTACAAACAAATCTGGCTCTGGGTCCAGCGAGATAGCCCAGGGATCTAATGTACTGTCTTACACGAGCTTAGGTAGGCACAGAGCCCAAGTTTCCATCCTCAGCACCGCATGTCACCCAGCCCTGCCTCAGGGCAGGCTGAGCAGGCCACAAAATAAGTTGAGATTTTAAAAACAGAATAATATAATAATAATACTATTGCAACTGTCATAATAACCTGTCTTGAAATTGTTTCATTGTTATTTTATCTTTTTTTCTCATTAAAATGAAAAATAGACAATATAGCAACTGTGGTTAATTAGCTATCCCTGTTTTGAAAATCTGTAACACATGTATTGTTGTATGTTATCATGTTTCTGTCATTTTTTCTATTTGTTTTTGCTTCTGCCTTCACTCTTCTAAGTAAAATAAAATAAAAAAGAGTAATAATAATAATACTGGCTCTGAGTCTTGGTATACCCTGAGAAACATTGTAATTTATATGCAGCTATTACAAAGTTGAGTCTCATTGTTTTCTGCTCCAAGAACACTACATTTGAATTACTATAAAAATAGTTAATATAAATGTATTGGTTAACAAAGTGAAACTGTGAACTTTATATTCAGTAGGTACTAATTTTTGTTATCAAATTTTGAAAAGTAGGTGCATGCCATAGGAATTATACTCAATAGCCATTAGCAAAGTGTTACTGCCTATCCATCTTCCCTAATTTACATTTCTGCTATAATTCACCAGTGGATGCTTTACCAGAGTTCTGTCTGTTATCAGATTTATTCTCCTTATAATGTTTTCTGAGTGGCTTCAAAAGTGCTTTGGCTTTCTCAGGGATTTTCACTTGTTCATCCTTTCTTTTTTTCCCCTGACTTTTCATACTTTATTATACTTATAACTGCCTAGAATTTTTCTTCCTTACAAGTTTTATTTTAAGTCTTGCAACTTATTTTATTTTTAGCTCATAATACTGCAAGTCTGTGCCCTTTTGATTTTCCACTTGGTTTATAGTCACATTCATGTGTTTTTGTGTTTTTATTTTAAGATACCAGAATGTATAATATTTCAGCAGCTTGGTGAGCAGAACAGTTACTTTGTAATTAAAAACTGGTTCAGTTTGTGAGCTACTTCTCAGAGATTAAAATTTTTGTAATTTGTGAAACATCTTAAATTTTCAGTGGATTGACTGTTATTTTGTGCAACCACTGATATTTATTTTTATTGCTATAATCAGTGGGCATAATTAATATCTCTTAGTAGTTTTTATTGTATTTTGTTATATTTAATTTTATGTTCAAACAATATTAATTTTAACGTAGACATGGGAAGCTTATAATACAAAGCATAATTTTTCTTTTATTTGTATCAGATGTTTGTACTTTATGAACATAAAGGTTAGACAACAGAGAATGGGAGTGTGTTAGAAAGAGAAACATCATGATTTGCAGAATTTACCCTTTTTTGTAGTATAAATACTTCCACTAGAGTTAGCTTTAAATGTCCAGAAGTTTAAACCACATTCAGCAAATTTTTGAAAATGTAACAGTTCTCAGGAGTTTGCATAGGTTACCGCAAGCCAGCAGTGGCACAAAACAGGAAATGGTTACTAATTTTTACCATGTCCATATAGCTTTGACTGAGTATTGAAATCTATGATCTTCAGAAAACAAACCACACATACAGATTTTGACAAAACTTTGCGGTTCTGCTGACAGATGCCCCTTGCTATGTTCAATTGTAATCGAAAATGTTCAGGCATTATGATTCATCAATGACAATTTATCATTTGATTTTGTGTACTTCTGCTTTTATTATTTGGGATACCCATTACAACTTCTCTGAGACATTCAGAGTCTCAGTGTATTTCATCTTAGTGAATAAATACATTTAAATCACTAAGCTCCTATTATTTTGGAAGTTACCCTCTAATGGGCAACTTTTGGTTCAAGTGTTGTACACGATATTTACTTTTTAAATTCTTATAGTCTACATATTTACCTTTTAATTATTTGGATGTATGAAGCTGTGAAGACTGTCTGTCTACCCTCTAAGGGTTTGATATCTAAGCCATTGGAATAAACCAAGAGCAGGCAGATTGACAGAAGGAAAGAAAGGCATACACATGTGTTATCACAGGAAAGAAAGGCAATGATCAGGAGCCCAGTGAAATTTAGTGCCTCATATACTTTCTTCATTCAGAAAAAAATAACAAGAGGGGAAAATTTGAAGGTCAGAGACAATGAATTATCTTTTGGAAAAATGAACAAGTCTTTAGAATTGTAGGCAATGCCTTGTGACAAGTCTACTGTTGGTTTCCAGCCCGGTCCACTAGGGCACAAATTCATCTCTGCTTGACAAATCCTGTGCAAGGCATTGAGGGCAAGTAACTACTTCATTGCTATTTTATCATTTTTTCTCATTAAAATGAGAAAATAAATGACCTGAGAGAATGATTCTACCAGGATTGCTTTTCAGACACTTACAGTTAGAAGTAATTTGTACTCCCAAATTACATATTTTCAGAGTAGCATTTCCTCAGACTTGTGGTTGATACCTGTGCTTTCTATCAGATAATACAAACAAATAGCAATTTTTCCTTATGGCTTGCTTGTTTACTGTTGAATAAACAATTTGTTTGGATACTTTTGCTAATTTTCTAAAGTATAAAATCCAAAGTTAAATTAAGAGAATAAGCCAGGCGTGGTGGTGCATGCCTGTAATCCCAGCACTTGGGAAGCTGAGGCAGGAGGATTGTTGTGCGTTTGAGACCAGCTTGAGCTACAAAATGAGCTTAAGGCCAGCCTGAACTACATAGTGAGACACTGTCTCAAAAAGACAAAATAAAATAAAATAAAAATAAATTAAGAGTATCTGAAGTTTTCTACACTAATTTTATGTTTTAAATGCTAGAAGTTGTTTTTGTAATAATGGCAGAAAGAGGGAAAGATAATTATTTGCATATAGTACAGTATATCTAATTAAAAGGCAAAACTTTCTGGTTCAGTTTTATATGTATGAATTCCCTGGAAGGAAATAACTAGTATAATCTAGTGTCAAAAACCTTGCAAAAGATTCCTTTAATTTTGTTGCTGATAAGTTTGTGAATTTAAATCCCAACTTACTGTGATGAATTTATTTTCTTTGTGCTGCCTCAGACAGCATCTTGGAACTTTGTTTTCAAACTCTGTTCTAAATTTGTAGTGTAGCAGTCTCTCCTCATTATGCAATGGATGTTATGGTAGATAAATGGTATCTTCACAAAAGATTCATTCATTCCGGTATTGAAAAATGCCTACTTAAAATTCTGCATGAGCATTTTTATTGAAAAAATATGTAGACAAGCCATTAATTATACAAAGTGACTTGGAACAAATTCTTAGTAGAAGTGTAGCATGCCTTCTCTTAACTGTATACATTTTATATAAAGTTACTGCACGTCTTCCTGAGGTTAAGCAATAAATCTTAGAAATTTAACTGCTGTATTCTCCCAAAGGTGATTTTTTTCCTGTGTGACATATACATAGTGCATGCATGCAATGTAACACTATTTTAAAGGCAAGGAAGGATTTTAGTGTACTTCTCTGCTTGTTAACAAAAAACCACTAGTTTCTGAAAATAAATTGCTCTATTATCTCTTGGGTTTTGTTTTGTTTTGTAATTATTACTCTAGTGGTTTCTCCTTCAGAATTTGGAAATATCCCATATCCAAGAATGCAGAAGGCACAAATGTGAGCCTGAAGCACCCTGTCCTAAAAATAGTGCTGGAAAGTGCCTTGTTGCACATTGTTACCTAGAAATTGGAAGCAACATTTTATTCAAATAACATGAAGAATTTTTTAAACTATTGTTCACACAGTAGTACAGAATTTAGTGTTCTGTTAGTTTAGAGCACACAAATTAATATTTAATGTATATGTTTGACTTTGATATTCTGAACATAAGTTCATATGAATTAATTAAACTTTTTTTTTTTTTCAGAACCAGGGATTGAACTCAGACCCTTGTGCTAGCCAGGGAAGTGCTCATTTTATTGAGCCATCTCACTGGCCCCCAACAATTCTATGTCTAATAATCACGTTCCTTTTAATTTAATGTGGTAAGAATGCCAGTGAATAGTGATTACACATGGAAATCAGTTCTATACAGATCTAAAAATTCTTCATATCAGATGACCAACATAGACAGAAAGCATATATTTCAGATTGAGAGTGACTAAAAATGTAAGAAAATATAATTAAGTATTCTATTGCTATCAGACACATGACTGGCATGATATTTTAGTAATTTCTATATTTTTCTCAAAAATTGTGAAATCAGTTGGTTGGATTGAAAAGAACTCTTTCTGCAAATATCAGTATTTTGATGGGTATGAGAGAATTATCCTCTTCATTCAAATAGCAAAAACTTAAATCCTTTCAAAAAGTTTTAGAGGAAGTTGGCATAAATGAAAACTATGTCACAGTATTCACTGGCTGGCTTTGCATGTGATGCCAGGGATCAAACCTTGAGCCCCTGTGCCTGCCTAAGCTTGCCTAAGCACGTGCTTTAGGATGCTGAGCTATCTTGTCAGCCCAGAAATGTTTAATTGAAAATTAACTTAATTTGCTTTTCCATGATAAAAATGTATTACTGTGTTGCTCTCTAGGGAAGTAAAACTTCTTACTGCCATTTAAAATATCCAAAGCCTTATGTGTTATCCACAAAAATTTATCAAGACCTACAAAAATGTTGAATGTACACATATAGAGACAAAAACTGATATTATTAAAGATGGAAGTATGTAAGAGGAAAAAAGAGATGTAGATCAAAAGTCAAATCTTGGGCTGGAAACAAAGCTCAATAGTCTAAGCACAAGCCCGGCAAAGTCCAAGGACACAGGTTTGATCTCCAGTACCAAATGAAGCATGATATGCTTGCCATAGAATCTTAGGCATGCCATGCTGGCCCCAAAACAGGGCATGGTGGTACACAACGTAATCCTAGCTCTGGGGAGGCTGAGACAAGTGGACCACTATGAATCCAAGCTGCAAAGAAAGAGTATATATATTTAAAATTATAAATACATATATATATAATTTTAAATAACTCAAAGATTTCACATTTGTATAATTCTAGAGAACTAATACATAACACAAAAGCTATCATTAACAATATTTTGTTTAGCATTGTAAGCCATATTTTAGGTGCTTTTGCCAAAAGTTAAGAGGCACAACTATGTGAGAGAGAGGCTATGTTAGTTTTCCTGAATAAGTTAACTGTCTTATTACATATACATATCAAAACATCATGTTATCTGCCTCAAAAGAGTAATGTTAACATCAAATTATCCTAGCATTTTGGAGTTATTCTTTTCATTCTGGTACTAAATAATGAAAGACATGGAGATATATTAACCATATTAAAATGATGTAATTATGAATGTTGTCACAAAATGGGTTGTCCACCATTTTGTTGTCAGCTTATTTAAAGTTGCTCTTATGAGACCTATATGTAGATTCTCAGTAATTTAGGAAATGACTGTAGCCAGTACAAAAAACATCCTCCCAAGGTGTCAACAGTGCCAACCTTCAAATGTTTGCCTAATTTTTTTTCTTTCCTATTAATTTACAAACTTAAATTTGTGTTTCATTTTTAAAATAAATGTCAATGTCACCATCCCTTATAAATTCTCTAAGTCTTAAGCTTCTGTGAAACAATATTTCCCTGATTTCTAATGATGCACATTAATTTTCCTTCTAGGCATCTCTTATCACTTCTTAAATTCTGTGCCTCTAAGAGATGTTCCTCTATCCCTTGCTCTGACATGCTCTTTCATGGTGATTTCGTTTGCAGTTAAGTATTCAGGTATACCTATAATCTTACGGCTCTTTGATTTGTATCTACATTTGGAATGTCTTTCTGTTTTTCAACTAGAGATTCGTGCATGAAGTACCACGTAAGAAGAAATCCTATAGCACCACAAACTCAACATGCTTATCATAGAACTACTAATCCATATTTATCACACTCTCTCACAAAATTTATTCTCTTTCTCTTTATTTAGTCCATTCACCTCAGCCTCCTCCACACCTGTATCTGCTAACTCAATAAAGATTCTTGACTTTAGTCCTGATGTTTTTCTCCATCTCTCCTCATATTACTTCCTATTAATACACTGTTAATCTCCTTGCATATATACTAAGTGATATTGTAGCAGAAGTTGCCCTCCCCTCAGCCAGTAGAAATCAGTTTGCTAATTGCCCACAAAATAGTTCCAGTTCCAGTTCCTATTACCTTTGTTTCTCAGAAACAGTTGGTCACTGTGATTCATACCTGATCACTGTGATGCATATTGAAAGAACCAGTCCCCAACTGACAAGATATTCTGCCTCTGTACTTCTGCTTTATTATTCTGTATAAGCCATAGGCCACCAGAAATCAGGACCTAATATTTTGGAAATGATCTTAATCAGTGCTTATCAACAAAAATAAATCTGCCTTCAAATTGTGGGTGTTTTTTCAGTGTTTCTTAAATATTGGCTGGAAAGACTGAACATGCTGACCTCTCTGATCAATAGTAATTGCACTGATAGAGAGCAATGACATTTCTGGGACTTGATAGGAAAGTATATCCTCAAGATTTCTTGAGTCCCCTTAGATGTCTGAAGGAGGATCCTGGCTCCCTGCTTGAGTTGTTGACATTGGAAGGAAGACACATTCTGTCTGTCTGTCATTCTACCTGCCTGCCTGATTCTTGTAAAATGCCCTGAGTTTACCCGGGTTAGTCTGTCGGTCAGTCCTGCTCAGCTTGAGCTAAAGGGGATTATAAACAACTCTCATTAGTTAGGACCACCCTCAAGGGCTGGGTAACTTCTGCTTCTCAGGTGAATGTGTGAGTAAGGACACTGAGAGTGTCAGCAATGGGCTGCTTACTCTGCACCAAATCGGGATGCACTAATCTTAGGGGCAGACTGGGCCCTCATCTTTCATCTGAGGTAATTGACACATGGCATAACAGAGGTGTCACACCCTCCTTAACTAAGTTGGACTAAGACTGTTCCACAGTACTCAGCCAGGAGGCATCCCAATGGTCTTTCTCTGAGGAGAACCAATCCTTTGTCTGTTGTGCCATAATTCAAGGGTGCATAAAATTTGTAGGAAGTCAGATATGGAAAGTAATAGTCAAAACTCACAGTTCTGACTGCAAGAAAGGGCTTAAATGGAGTTAAAAATGAAACAAAACTATTTTCTGCATCTAAAAGAATTTTAAAAAAGGAGGTCCATTCATCCTGAGAACTCTGCCTTGACATCCTTGTCAGCTGCCAAAGTTGTGGGAGACAATCCTCAATCTTCTCTACTTCCATCCAGTTGAACTGGTTCCAGCTGGCCATTGCCTTCAGCTGCAGAGGCCCTCATTCCAGAGTGTTCTGCTTTTATTTGGGTGAGATGGCTCATCTAACTCCCACCACAGGTGATGGTAAAGAGTTCCTTCCGAGTTCCACATTTTGACTGAGAAAAAATTGGACCATTAGTCCTGCTGAATGAGTTTCCATGGCCCTCCCAGAGGTCACCCAACTTAAAAATAACCCAGTTGAGTGCTTGTGAAAGATATAAAAAAGGGGTGGTGGCAAAAATCCATCAACCGCTGTTACCCAGAAACCTGATAAAAGAGAAGCACTTTATGTTCATAAGAAAATCCAGTCTAATAGATGACCACTCATTGGCTACAAGTTATAACGTCTACAAACTCAAAAATGAACATGGCTTCGATCAAAGAAACCAGGCCACCTCAACCTGAACCTCTCCTCACCTACTGGGACTGGATGGATAGGGTACACCAACCCTATCAGATTGGAGGCTGAGAGCCCAACGTCATTATAATGACTTGTGGTAGGAAATGGAACAGAATCCTCTGTTTTGCAAAATTCCCTCTGTCATAAAGTTACTGTAACCAGGTCACCCGGGACTCTTTACCTATCACCTTTCTGCCAGGCGCAGATTTGTTGCCTGGGAGGACATCTCATCAAATGGGAATTTGTGTGTAAGCCAGTCCGGGTACTTGTTTTGGGAAGACACTTCATCAAAATAGAAGCAGCTGGCTGTCTCCTTTATAGGCAGCCAGTCAGCCTCCCTCTCATTTGACCCTGCACTTTCAACTTTGACTATTGCCCAAGAGAAGTATGACACCTGCATCAACCAGATAACTGCAATTCTGAAGTTTTGAAAACTCTCCTCCTACAGGTATGGGATAGAGACTCACCTGTGGGCCTGGTCAACCACACCATCTCATCATGAGCCCCATTGCTGTCAGATCTCACAGGAAGCAGAAATAGATGTCCAGACACACTGTTAATCACCTGGGCTAAGATCACTGTGCTGTCAACAATGCAACCATCACCTCACTCTGTAGTTCCCACCCCATACACCCTTTTCTGAACTGTTACTCAATTGGTACAAAGTCTGAGAACTCTTTGTTTTTAGGGAGGCCCTAGCAACAGATTTTTTTTTTTCTCCAGGGTAGGCTGTTACTCTGTCCCTTCCCTGAGAAAGAAAATGAGCTTTCAAAATGGTAAAATGTCTGTAGATTATCAAATTGCTAAAGTAGAGCTCTCCTGCCTGTTAAGTCAGTGCAAGATCTCTGAGCTGCCAAACAATGTGATTGCCCTCACTGCACACTGCCTCAGACTTCTGCCACTGATAACCCACTGGCACACCTGTCTAGGCCTAAAACATGCCTTCTGCCTTTGATTGGCTCCTGTCAACACCTCTTCACTTTTAAATGAAAAGGCCTCAGTTCTGAGCTCAAAAGCCAATTGACCTGGATTAAACCTTCAAGGTTCAAAATTTGTCTCTATTTACTCTTTTAATATTTTCTATGATTCACCTTTTTGACATTGCTATATCTCTTAATTCTTTAGACAAAAGCAGAATTGTTATTTGAAACTTAACCTACTTAGGCTTTATCAAAGTTAAATAAATTTCTAATTTAACCCTTTCCTTTTTTATCTCTTTTTCTCTCTTCATCCCAAGTTACAAGCTTTTTTTTTTTTTTTTTTTTTTAATTTACTGTCTCAGTTACAGACCTATCTACTCCAAGGGGGCACAAACCATCCTGACTTTATACTCTCGAATTTTAGTGAAACTCACATTTTCAAATGAAATAAGGGGATGTTTTCACATTTTTTTTTTTTTTTGTCCTTTTCAATTTGAAAGGCACACGACCGTAATTATTGTTTCATTTATTTGGTCTCTTCTACTAAGCTGTGAGCTCCTTTAAGAATGGAAGAAATGTTATTTTCCTCTAAATTCTTCACTCTCTCTTATTGACCAGGTACTCATTAGAAACTTTTGAAATCATCTTTAAGCTATTCTTATACATGGCAGGATTCTATATCTGACTTTAAATAATTTGAAGGCCCAGCCCACTCCTTAATACATGCTTACCCAGAGATTATCACAAACTATTAATTGGTCATTGGTCTATCCTCTTTTAAGTTTCTTTTTCCTTTCTCTACACTGCATTATTCATATTTATCTAAAGGATAACATTTTTGTGTATTTTAGGGAAGGGTGTACAGGGTGTTAGGCATCTCACTACTAGATTGGACTCATAATGATTCTCCTGTTTGTATACTCCAAAGTACTGTACCACACCCAGTCTCAGTTGGCATTACACCATGCTCCAGGTGTGGGGCCAGTACAGCAGACCAGGGGATCAAACCCCCACTTCCTGCGCCTGGTTGCAGCCACTTTAATCCACTGAGCTATTGGGCTGGCCCAGGATTCTTTAAAATTAAATATTGTAATGCTTTCCTATCAAAAGGTCTAGACTTTATTCTATGCACTTAACTAGATTTTTTTTGTCATTGATTACTGGTCAGTGTGGCCACAACATTCTTTGAATATTCTTCATAAATATCTATGTATCATTTTCCCCTGGCCTCTTTGCATTTTTTCCCCATTTTTCACTGTTCTACTTTTGTCTTCATTTTATGGTCTAATCATGTGCACACCATTGATCTGTGGCTTTTATTTGAGCAAAGATCCTAAGGAGTGCTATTTGAGGTCTGGATCAAATGGAACTTGGAGTACATACACTACCAGTCTTCCTTTCTAATGTTCCAGAGTATGGTCATTCTTCATAGCTACCGCTCTTGGATGGAGCCATGGGCTAACTTTTCCTAGGTCTCAGGAACACTGTTTTCCTTTTCAGCCCCTTTGTATTGAAAAATGTTTGGCATTTTCTACTCCTGCTGTCCATTGCACTTTGTCAGTGTACCTTGTTAATTCCATTAATACTGCTCCTTTCAACTTTCCTCATTTGAACCCTTCACCGTGTGTCACCCACTTCCTCCAAGAACAGCAGTGGACAAACAGGCCAAGCATCCTTCCAACTGAAAGAACTTGGACTTTTTTCCTGGACACTGAGGGTTGTTGTTTGTAAGTATTTGAATGACTCATCATTCACATAATTTATAAATTTGTTTTGATAAAACCTGAGGGAGAGGATTCTGGACACATCTTTGAAAATAATTCCTCGGGCAACAGCAACACCTAATCCACACAACCACCCTCCAAGTGTTGTGTCCTCTGTAGGATATCTCACCATGTTAAATTGCCTATGTTCTTTGCTCACTTCATTCATTTGCTCATTCATCATTCATGGATTTTCACTCTAAAGTATAAGCTCTTGGGGATAGTGTTAATCCCAAAATAGATGCTGTAAAACTGTATCCTTATTAAATGAAACACCAAATATATGTTGTTATTGTTGCTGAAATGTTGACGCTGATCTCAGTCTCAAAATTCTAATCATATTTTCTGATTAGATTAACAATTTTTTTGGTCTTTTTGTTTGCAGAATAATCAGTAAAATTTCTTTTATTCTTTGGAGAAGTTATATGTCCATTCTTCAAAACAAAGCACATAATGTTCATGTGAATATCAAGCATCTATGGCTCCAGTTCTTCAAAATCTACTTAAATGCATTTAATGACATTTTATAAGGGTATGAATGCTTTTAGTTTTACAGTGTATCCTTTGTTTTTTGCTATTAATTTTATTGAGAAACAAATAGTAATGAGACAGTTTCAAAACTGATTAATAGGACAGTTTTAATTATTAATACATTGCATATTGTTGTCTTCATGGTGGTTATTCATAGTACAAGACACAGACATGATATCCTACCCAAACACTATTAATAAAAATATTTTTTTCTCATTGAATTAAGAGAAAGTAGCTATGTATCTCTCCTAACTATTTTATATACACAGATACAAATGGTCCTTCATTTGAATTCTTCCTTGTTTAGTTTGGTCAGAGATGGGTATTCTGTTGCCATTGAAATATTGTAGGTGCATGAATTCAGAAAAATAATGCAGTATAATCCAGTAGTCTATAATAGTAGTTTGTTAACCATAGGGCTGGCAATGTCAGAAGTTGTTGACTTGAGCCTTTTACAGCTCAGCATATTAATATGTCTTTACTTTTTATACCTCCTTTTTATACTCTTCTGCCAAATCATTAAGACCAAGATAAAGCAAGACCTACAAAACAAGAAACGTAACTTTTGTATCTGATAAGGTACCCTCAGGATTTATCCTGTAACCCTGTATTGCAGTTCACAGATCCTTTGCAGTGTCAGCCATGTGGATGGGTCGCAGCCATTGCTTGACAAATTTGCTGTCTATGAGAGTCTGAGAGAATGTTTTCTATCCATGAGACTCTCCTTAGGCACAGTCTACATTATTGATCATTTTCCTCTGTGGCTCTATAATCTCCTTGATCAGAAAATTTGGAACACAACTAAGTTACAGGATGTTACAGTGCAGGTTCTCCCATGTCCTGAGTCCTCACTGACCTTGCAAGGCTAGAGGCAAAATTTTGGCTGTCCTTAGAAAGATGAAAACATTTCTTCAGCTGAGTAGAAAGAAAATGAGGCACATGTAAATAAAATCACTTATTTTACGTGCTTGGTTGGCCTAATGATTTTCTTCTTCCAGAAATCTCTAACCTCTACCTCCTTAATATTGCTTCCTGTTTGACCCTACCATCTGGTTTCATGTTTTTATTTTTCTAAATGAAGTATCTAAGTTGGCTGTTTGAGGATGCTACTGGCTTGTATTCATTCCTGTCACATAAAGTTTTCTTCTAAGCTTCTCAGTAAATTCAGTGTTACACACTCTTACTATTTTCTTTAATGAGTGACTATTTCATTTCAACATTAGACTGCTCCTCCTGCCAATTTCCAAGACTCTTCATTTTCTCCAGTGTCCTGGAACTTAGGAACCCCAACATGGTGGACAGAATATAAGTAAGATGCATGTATTTCATCCCACATTTGAAGAAGCATCATTCATTTGACTCTTCTGTTTCATGTGCTTGCTTTGTTTTAATTTTTTTCCTTAAACTTTAAATTTCACTCAATTTTTTACATTTCCTTGGAAATAATTTCTATTTTAAACTTCTTTTCCATTCTTGTTATTCGCATCCAAAGCTTGAGTGCACACATTTCTTACCATCACAGCAATGGTAGAACAAAGTGGGGCTTTCTGTTTATCTAAGACACTTTCCTAGTAACTTGAAACTAAAATTGCTTAAAACCTTGTTGGACATCCTTGATGTGCTTTGTCAAGAACCTATTTAGACTATAGAATAATGTGACTAAAAATCTCTCAGCTGTAAATTTAGGCTTTTTAAAATCAGATCTGAGAGGCTTTCTCAGAGAGCAAATTGGTCAAGCAACAGCCGTGGCTCATCCACATGGCTGACTCTGACATAGGATCTACAAACTGCAGTACAGGGTTTCAAGATAAATCCTGAAGGGATTTGACTGACCTTGTCAAATATGAAAGTTACATTTCTTGTTATGTAGGTCCTGCTTTATTTTGGTCTTATCCATGCAGAAAAAAATAAAAATGAGGTATAAAAAGTAAAGCCATATTAGTATGCTGAGGTGTATAGGCTCAAGTCAACAACTTCTGACATTGCCAGTCCTGTGGATAACCCACTACCATTATGGACTATAGACTATATTGGATTATTTTGCTGAATTTACATACCTGCAATATTTAAATGGCAATGGAATGCCCATCTCTGATAAAGCTAAACAAAAGAAAAGGGATACAAATGAAGGACCACTTTGTATCTGTGTATGCAGAATTGTTAAGACAGATATACAGCTATGTCCTCTTTATTCAACGAGAAGAAAGATTTGTACTAATAGTATTTGGACAGGATATCATGTCTGCATCTTGTTCTATGAATAACCACTATGAAGACAATAATATGTAATGTAGTAATTATTGAAACTGTCCTAATCAGTTTTGAAACTGTCTTGCTGCTATTTGTTTCTCAATAAAATAAATTTTATAAAATCAGATCTGAGAATCCAGGCATGGTGGAGCACTCCTGTAACTCCAGTGCTGGTTAGCCTGAAAACAGGAGGATCACTGAAACCAAGCAGCAGATTGAGACCCTATACCAAATATATAAAATAAAAAAAAAAAAAATCAGATCTGATGTTTTAGTTTTTTTTTTTTTTTCAGAACCAGGGATAGAACTCAGGCCCTTGCTCTTACTGGGGAAGCATTTATTCCACTGAGCCATCTCCCAGCCCCTTTATTTTCTTATTTTTTTTAGATCTGATGTTTTAAATAATTTTATACTGTCATATATCAAATAATTTGAACGCTTCTTATCCTCATGTGTTCTGTTTCTTCTTCAAAGACATAACATTCAAACAATAAATGTCAACTATTTCTTAATTCCCTCCTTTAATTCTTCCTTTAAATTAATTCTGTTCATCTAAAATACAATCATTTTGTCATGAAAGAAACATAGCATCCTTTAGAAAATGAAATTAGATAATATCATTTTTAAAAAGACCATCTCTAATTAGAAAACCTTCTATACATTTCCTTTGAACAATCTTCTATTAAGAAACTTTCAAGAGTGACTTTTAAATATTCTTTATTAATAAACAAAAATTTTATATATTTATGGTATATAAATTATAGATTTGGACTATCTGTACATGGTTTAGTATCTAAATTAAAATAATTACCATATGCATTACTTCTGATATTTATGGAGAAAACACTTAAAAGAGAATCTTTTAACAATATAAATATGTAGTACATGTTATACAACAGAATTTTTGAAATACTTATCTAACAAAATTTTACATGTCTTGATCTGATAAGGGATTTTTACTCAATATCTAGGCCTCACATCTTTAACCTCATATCATTGCCTATGACACTATTTATTTCCATGGTTTTACTTTTAAAAGTTCCATATTAAGAATTTCATAACTAGCATATATTAATTGCATACACTAATGATATACAATTAATGACATACATATATACAATTGTATGTATTGATAATATACAATTATTCTATATTTCAGACATGCATCCAGCATTCAGATCAAATTAGATTAATTGGCATCTCCCTCTCTAAAATTTTTAAATGTTGGATTGTGGTGTCGAGTTCAAGCACCTAAGTTAGTTGAATGTCAAAGGAGTGCCCACTTTTGACAGGTGTAGACAAAGGAAGGGTTGTAGAAAGAAAAAATCATGATGTGTGTGTATAGACAGTACAGTTGGGATAGATAACACTATGCTTCTACATAATTCTATGAGACGCAAGATCTGCACTAATGGTGGTTGGACAGGTTTTTATGTCGGCTTTTAGTACTATGGTTATCCATTCGGTAAATAATTATTGAATTTTTGATATAATTCAGGTATAAAAAAATAAGATAAGTAAGCAACTACACTCTTAATTCACTGATAAGAGATATCTGCTAAAATAATATCTGTAAATATAATATCATGTGTGTACCTTGTACAATACCAAAACGTTATGAAAACAGTTTGCAGTGTATTAATTCATCGAATCTGTATGGTTAAGGTGTCTTGAAACTGTCTGATTGACATTTGTATTTTAATAAAATAAAAATAAATGAAAAAAAAAATAAAATTTTTAAAATGTTTGTATCCTTTGAGCTTTTCCCTTTTAAAACTTGTAAACAGTATTTCCTTATTTATTCTTATTTTTAACCACATTCTTCTATCCAGCTACACACTGTGTCTTCATCTCATGGCATTTAAAAACTGAAATTGGCCAGGGACTATGGGATGAATTCATTAGGACTCATATAATTATTCAGGTATAAAATTATACAACCCTTTGCATATGGAATTGGGAGACTCTGTGAGGTCACTGAGTACAAACAGGGACGTTTATGAAAGGTGACTACTAAATGATGTCCTCTAGAGAGGACAGCAACTTTGTTGTGTAGCAAATATAGTAAGTAATATTTTATCAAATAGCTTTCAAAATGGAAATGCAATTTTCTGAACTACGTTGATCATTGCTAAACCACAAAATAATCTCTCTGAGCAACATAAAAATATAGAAAATCAAATTCTTGTTGTTATCTCTCCATGGAACATGAAATATTGTAAACGCTACCATACTTTTTATGAATTTCAAAGCTCTAATCATATTTTGAAGTGTTTCCTTAAACCTTTGAATTATGGTACCTTCTTCCTAGAAGGATATGAAAGGAGTCATAGTGTTCCACTTGTCTGGCAATTAAGTGGTGTTGTTTATTTCTCTGTTGGCTTTTTTTTTAAAAGACATAGTTTTCTGATGTAACTCAGGCTGAATTCAAACTCACTACGTAGTCCAGATGCCAGGGATACTCTTAACAATCCTCCTGCATTAGTATCCCAAAGGCTAGGACACCAGTCGTCTCACCAAGTTTCAACCACTCACTCTTATGATTTTGGCATAGTTTAATTAGTCTTCGAGTTTTATGGTGTTTATGTATTATTAGCAAAAATTCAGCTCATAAAAGTTAACTCATTCTTTAAGAAAATAAAATATTTTTGTTTGCCATCTATATTTATTAATAAATTAATCTAATATTTATTATCTTATTTTGTATTTTAGGGAAGGGTCTATAGGGTGTTCAGAGTGTCACTACTAGATCAGACTCCTAGTGATCCTCCTGTTTACAGCCTCCTAAGGGCTGGGATTACAGGAGCATGCCACCATGTCCAGTCTCATTTTCCGTCTCAGCATGCCCCAGGGGTGGGGCCGGCACAGCAGGCAGGGGATCAAACGCAGGGCCCCTGCACTTGCTTGCACACATTTTAATCTGCTGAGCTATTTGGCCAGTTCAGTCATTTATTGTTAATCAAATTCTACATGTAAAATCTGTTGTAGTTATATAAGATTTTGAAGACTAAAACACAAATATTTTATTATATAGAAGGAGATCAAGATAAACAATCTGAAACATACACATGGTGACTTATATTTCAAGTCAGCTCTCCTAAAAATCTATTTTTATTTCTAAAATTAAACGGGATATATGTTTCTATTAAATTTTCCTTTGTATGCCTCTGCCTGTTATTTTTGAGGCTGGGATTATATAATTCAGAATATACTCACAGTCCATTTGTTCCATGTCTCTGATAAAAATGTAGAATAAGCCAATCCTAAAGTAAGGTGTAGCCTGAGCACGCCGAAACAAAGGACTCACCAGAAGACAGAAAGCAAAAGCTGAAGACATGTGTTCTCAGTACAGATGGCTTCCTATGAGCTCTTTTGTTCTGCTTTATGTACACAGTCCACAATGTGCTTACAACAAAAACATTCCTTTTAGAAACAATGGCTAATAAAAATTTTCTTTGCTATACCTATTGTGATAAAATATGTCACTTTCCACATTACAGTCAGTATTGGTATCAGCAGTTAGCTCTAAAATAGTTTTCCTGGGCACAAATCTTACTCTGCTCTATAAAGCCTAGACAAATTGTTGAAGCTTACTGTATCTCAACTTGATGCTGCTACTTACCTTCTATGCTTGTGGAGAAAATGAAATGAATATATACAGAAGAATCATTTGATGAAGAAATTAATTGTAATAATTATGACAGTGTTATTATGATTATGCTTATGATTTCACTAAATTCCTAATAAAAGCAAAGCACAGAATAAGTTGACTTGGTGAAAAGCTAGAATGGTACTGAAAGTGGTTCTACTCAGTAAGATTGAGAGCCATGGCAGTTCTTCTTGAAAGTAAGATCCTCAGATAGACTCTACGGTCTGAACATCTGCCTCCAAAGCGTAGAGGAGAGGTAAGAAAGCCAGGAGTGATAGAAAACCCTGAGTAATTAAGAGAGTTTTCTTCTAAGTCCATAGTTTATAAACAATCAAATAAATAGACTCTTCTATGTAGGCATTTATTTTTGAAATCAAGTAGCACCAGATATAAATTCTGTTTAGTTTTGAGCTGAGCATGATAGTCTTTACTTAGGCTTTCCCCTAAAAAGTTTGGCACATCTCTTAAACTTGTAAGATTAACATTAACTACAGGAAATGAAAAGAACTACTTTTTATAATTTCTCAAAAATTAATCTTTGTTAAGGTGGAACCCACAATTTCATATCAGGTGGTCTGTGTACTTGATATTTTTTTCCTTTTCAATTTACACTAAGATTGAAACTATCGTCATTCGGTCATATATAATAAATTGAATAGGCTGAAAATTCTTTGTAGTAATATTCTATCATGGTTTCCTTTGGAGAACTGTAATTGGACAGCTTTATAAGACAATCAAATGCATGCAAATATTTTTAGTGCTTATGAGTTTTTCCAGATATTCTCTAGGGCTTACTCTGATAGTTCTCTTTCTCTTTGGTATATTTGTGTCTTTGTATATTTTCAAACCTTTATTGTATAATAATGGTGATAAAAGTGTTCACTAAGCAGTCAAATATAACTAATAGGCCACTATTTTATTTAGCCAGAGGAATCCAACATTTAGAGGTGAATATACTTTTTGAATAAGTCTATATTCCAGGATACTTTAAGGAGGGGAATATATTTTTTCTTAAGCGTCAATTTAAAATATGTTTTATGTTCTCTCTGATCCTAGGGTTTGATGTTGTGTGCAGTGAACTGAGACACTGCATTACAAAAACAAATCTTTTTTACAGTTGACAGCTTGTAGGTCTCTGAGGAGCTATTAAATTAATGTCATGTCTCAGTTACCCATAATATCAAAATTCATACAGATTGGTAGAGGTCTTAGACATTGTATCTAAAGAAAGTCAGAAAACATCATAAAATTCTTTGCCTAAAATAAAAAGAAGGGGAAAAACAAGATGGAGAATAATTACATATATATAAAATCACTGCCTTGACAACCTGGCATGCAGTTGGTTCTAAAGGAAGATATCTGGATCTTTTGACCTAAAATCATAAGGCTGTCATTTTGTTTAGAGATACAAATTCCTGCTAGAGCCAGCCAGATAGCTCAGTGGATTAAAGTGTCTGTTTAGGCAGGCGTGAGGCGGGTTTGGCCATTGAGACTGGGTGTGGTGGCATGAACCTATAATCTCAGTGCTTGGGAGGCTGAACATAGAAGGATCACTGAGTCCAATCTGTGTTGTAAGACCCTGTAGACCCTGTACTAAATACATGAAAAAATAATAGCAAGAAAAACCTACCTTGACCTGACCCACTCTTTCTGATTTTTAATCAAGTAAATCCAACTTTTATGAAAGAGAACCTGTCAGTAAGACATTGTAGATGAAGTCAGTACTGAGGTGAGATAGGATAAACTGGTGCCCAGGTAGATAACAATTAATAGAACCTTCTAGATGAGTGCCAACCACCATGTATGGAAGCCATAGAAAATGAAGAACAGAGAAGTTGAATCTATTATCAAGGTGAAATAATCAAATTCTGTGAATGAAATTAAAATCTTAGGGCTGGGGAGATAACTCAGTAGAATAAGACCTTGCCTGGCAAGTACAGGGCCCTGAGTTCAATCCCCGGTCCCACAAAAAAAAAAAAAAAAAAAAAAAAAAAAAAAAAAAAAAAAAAAAAAAAAAAAAAAAAAAAAAAAAAAAAAAAAAAAAAAAAAAAAAAAAAAAAAAAAAAGACAAAGAAATTAAAATCTTACTAAGCAAGGGGGTATATACAGAAATATTATTTTTCCCATCAAATAGGGAGAAAGGGCCAAGGATCAAGAAGAAAAACTCAATGGAAATTCAGCTTTGAGCTCCAAACTCAGTTTTATTGGTTTCTTAAGGTGTTTTATGTAGAGGAAAAGCCAGGTTTTAAACAAAAAAGTACAGCCTTCTCTCCTTGGGCAGTTCGTTGCATAACTTCTTTCGTATACTTGGCTGCAGTTCTTGCTTTGCAAAACAGTGCGATCATTGCCATGAGGTCCGGCCACTGAAACTGGATGTGGTGGTGCATGCCTGAAATCCCAGAAATAGGAAGGCTCAGACAGGAGGATCACTATGAGTCTCAGCTGTGCAGCGAGACTCTAGAATACATAAAAGATTAAAACAGAAATAGTTGTTTAGTTTGCAAGACATAAATGTGCAAGAGTGGTCTAAAGAAAAAAAAGTTAAAAATTAAAAAAAAAAAAAGAAAAGATTTAAGAAATTCAAGAGATAGAAAAAAATAGGAATACAAAAAAGTAAGCATTAGCTGCACTTTCAAAAGACCAGCAGAAATCAGCAGTACAATTATTCAAACTATCCTGCATATATACCTAAATATGTTGTTTTCGTTTCTCTCTTTTGTCCTTTTCCTCATCGTAGCTTTTCCTTCCCACTGAACAAAATTCTTTCCCTTTCACAGAATCTACTGTACATTTCTAATTTTATTTACTCCCAGGTTCTTGCACCAGCAAAATAACATGAAGTTTGTCTGTGGTCAAACCCCCTGAATGCACCCAATCTTGTCTGAATTCTGTTTTAATCATCTTGTCCAAGTGGGAAGTAAATTACTAAGCAGCAGGCATGCTCTGTCTCTCTTTACTGGAGTCTGACTCTTAGAAACTAACCTAACAAAGTAGGCTTGCAAAGATACCTGTGACAAATTGCCTGGAAAACAACAACATCCACCACAAATATTTACAAGTAGTAGAAGTGTTTATTTTGGGAAAACTTTTGGTAAGATGTGTCTAATTGCCCAGAATTTCCAGCAACAAACACATGGAATTCATGCATTTATGCAACATTGTTATCTGAATATAAGATTACTATACTTTACATAAAATGATTCTTCAGTGACAGCATCTATGTTCTGCAGCCCCTATATTTTTATCTGGGTCAGGTTGCCTCTTGAAGCAGTAAGAGAGTTATTTTGTTGTTTTTGAAATGTTCTCATTTAAATTTTTCTCCTGAGTATTTCCTTGAAATTATTCATAAAATTTGAAAAGGAAAATTTCCCTGATTGCTATGAAACCATACAGCACCTAATCCTTCTTGAGTTAATATGCTCACCCAATCTTCTTTTGCTGTTATTCATCAATGTCTACAGTTCTCAGGCTGAAAAACCATTAACATCTCAAGGGGTAAAATATTTTCACTATAAAATTCTGTCATGAGAAAAAAAATCACTATGGATATGAGAGGGTACTTACTTGAATGCTGAAAAGCAAACCTTTGTGCTTATTTAAGGTTATTCATTTTTAAGTATGACATCTGTAGTTACTCTTCTCAATATTCATGTAGAGAAACTGCCTATTATATGCACATAGCTGTGAAGAAATGTCTTCCCCTTTTCTAGAAAAACAGAAAATTTGCAGGCCAATATATCATAATGTTTGGTAAATACAATTACATATATATATATATATATACATATATATATATATGTATATATATGTATATATATATGTATATGTATGTATATATAGCAAACCACATAACAAACATTTTTAATTCAAAAGAATATATGTGTTTGTTATTTGTAGCTAGTGAGTTCCTGATAATTACAGCTGGAGTGAAATTTTACATATTAGCTAAATATTATATCTCCTAATTTTGTCAGACAAAAATTATTGCTTACATTATTTCTTATTACTTCTGTAGTTAGAAAACATCAGAGTAATTCACTGATCTTCCTTGGATTATATTTGAGAAATCAAGAGACAAACTGAAAATCAGAGTAATCTCATTTAATGAACATAGTCTCTTGCAATAGAATGCTATCTATTATAATATACATATAGCACATTATTATGGAATCAAAGTGTTGTTTGGATTTTATATGATTATTATAGTAATTAGTAATAATTTTGTAATAGCAGACATTACTGATTTCTAGTTTAAGATTCAAAAAGTTAACTTACTACACCTTTAATATTTAACCACCTATAGATATATGTTTATTACCAACTCACTATCAAAATTAATTTGAGTAAAATATGATTTATATTAGAATTTCCTTAATAATTATGTCATTGCTTGAATGCTGAAAAGAAAACCAATATTCTTATTTATGCACATATGCAGAGTGATTTAGCCTTTTATTTTAATCTTATAATTTTAGGTTTAATTGGAAAATAATGGATTTTCTTAATTATTACATAAGGGTAGTAAGCATAAGGAATTTCACAACTGTGCATTTAGATAAGTAAAGGAATTTAGATGGACACAACGCCTGTGTACATTTTACTTTTCTCTTCTTAGAAAGGTTGATACACTGAACATTTTGAGAAACAGATTGAAATTCTCTGTGCTTTGACATTTTGCTGCCCAGTGCTAAGAAGTTACTCTGGTAGGAAACAGAAGGTTCAGGCATTTGGGTCTCATGGTGGTTCTCAAAGCAAAGCAATTTTTATGAAGATACATTTGCTTACTTATTTGTTGGCATGAGAGTCTTAGTGCTCAAATAGCTCTAGGCACTCTGTGAAAAGTGAAACTTCAGAAAATGGAAAACAGTTCATTAGTCCTGCTAAGACCAGCTCACCTTCAACTGTGTCTCAAATTTTATGCAGAACACTAAAAATGATTATCAGGTGATAAACTGAACACAAAATTCTTCCTTTCTCAAGGTGAGGACAGATGGTGTGGAATGAAGACTGACTACATACGTGGGAAGCAGAAGGAGTGAGAAGAGAGGGATGGCTACAAGACTGCGTTTTAAAACTTGACTCAGAAGCAGGAATAATACCTAAGAATTGAGATGATTAATTTGGTGTCATTCACTAATAGTCAAAACTCACTAACCTGCACTTGACATTTTTTCCATGTGTGATCATGTTCCACCTGAGCTGTTTTTTCTGATAGCATGAATTAGGCACCACCTTTCTGAACTGATGGGGTTGCAGAGATAGATCAGCAGCATAAATACCTGCTGGCAAGTGCAAAGTCCCCAGTTCAATTCCTGGTACCACATGTTGTGCAGGGCCGGGATTACTGGGCACTTCATGTTGGTCCCAGAACCTGGCATGGTGCCATATCCCTGTAATCTCAGCCCTGGGGAGGACAAGACAGGAAGATCACTATGAGTCCAAACTGCATAGTGAGACTCTATATCAAATAAAAAAAATAAACCTTTAAAAATAAATTGATTTATAGTCCAATACTAAGTGCATTCATAACCGATTAGTATTTAAAAATCCCTGCATTGCAATGCAAAACCTTTTCACTGAAGTTGAACCAAATAATTGGGAACATATAGACCCTGGGGGAGTCTCACCTTCGATGTCATTATAAAAAAAGTTGTTAGAATTAGCTTTGAGAGCATCGGGAAGATGCTCAGTAGAATAAGTGTTTGCCTGGCAAATACAAGGGCCTGAGTTCAACCCCTGGTTCTGAAAAAACAACAAAAAAGAATTAGCTTTGAAAGCATAGGAGGTGTTCATGCCTTGAGCATTGACAAGATCCATTTTCTTATTATGATTAACAGTGGATGCAGTTCTATCACTTTGGGAAGCTGAGCCAGGAAGAACGCAGTTATGAAATAAACCTGGACAACTTAGTAAGACCTTGTCTCAAAATAAATAAAAATTGGCTGGGGACATAGCTCTGTGTGAAGGCCTTACTTTAATGCCCAGGACCTAGAATAAAGTAAAAAGTGTAGTTCATCTACAGAAACATAGCCATTTATATTTTCATTACATTAATGTTTTATTTCATGATATATTTACAACTATTCATGAGTCATGCTACATACAAATTAATTACCATATTTCTTAGTTAACGTGTAAGGGTGCTCTCAATCAGAAGTTAATTATAAATCCAGTTTCTTGTGGACTGTGTTCCAAAGCAGTTTGTCATTAATAAGAGAGGATAAAAATGTTTGCATATGTCCTGTCAGTTCATTTTCATGGTAGAATCACCAAGGTTCAGTTTTCCCTTTTTTTAAGATTTCTAGTGTGTAGCAGCAGCCAGTTGTGTTTCTTTCAACTGATTTGGTAGGAAGGCATAGACTCACCCACATCCCGTCTGCTGACATTATGGTGGTGCCGCAAGAGGCAAGCTCATTAAAAACTAGCATGTGTATCGTCACCAGACACTCAAACAAATTTTAATGTCAGTGAAAAATCCCGCTGACACTTGAAAGTGTCCTCATATTCAATGCATTTCCAACAAGTACATTTCATTCTTCCTGGAGTGTGGGGTCATGGCTCTGTTTTTACCACCAATAGCAAGTGAATGGTAAACGGAGTAGATCCAGCCCATGGCCAGTTATTTGCACAGCAGCTGCATGGTTGCTAAAATGACTTGGCTGAAATTACAACAGATTATATTCCTTTTTCTGTTAAGTTAATAGTGAAGCTTTCCAATCACAGCCTGGCATATAGCAAGGAATAGAGGATGGGAGATGTTAGATTTTTTTTCCTAGTTAAATCTTGACTCTTTTGGTAGAATTTAAAATGAGACAATGTAGCTGATTTTTCGATTAAAAAATATTTACATTAATATGGGCAATCCAAAATTATCTGTCAAAATAACCAGTAATTTATTTTTATTTTTGATTTTTTAATGTAATTGGTTGTTGCAGGGTCTTACCGCACAGCTCAGACTCATGGGAATCCTGCTTGCAGCCTCCCCAGCGCTGGGTTTCCAAGCGTGCATCACCATGCCTGGACTCTGGCTGGCTCAGCCTGCCTTGGGAGCAGGGTGGTGCATCATGTGGTGACTTGGATTGAACTGCACCTGCTTGCGCTTGCTCAAGCTTGAGTCTGCTGAACTATCTTGCTAGCCCCAATATCTCTGAATTTATTGTGGGGTTCAATAGTCACTTATGTAAATGTATAAAACGTCATTTTAAAGAAAAAAATATTGCAAATGTAATTCCTTAGCCTAAGGATAAATTATTTACATGATATCACCTCATAAATTTTATGGAACATAATTCTGAGATAAGAGTACAGCTATCTGGGTTGTACATACTGTGGACTTCAGTGAGGCATTTGCCTCTTACACTTGTCACACAATTGTGAAGATTGTATACAGTTAAACTTCCAGAATAAATAATTTGTAAAGAATGACTTAAATGTTATATTGCATTTCACATTTTTTTTAGCAATAAAACCTTATTTTCACAATGAGATGTCGTTAGAGATGTGTGTTGAATTACACACACACACACACATGCACGCACACACACACACATGCACACACACATGCACACACACATGTATGTTATTATTAGAACTCTATGGACAATGTCAGCCACATAGTGACTTGCAGAGAACCCTAGCGGTGCTGATGCCATGAAGGCATCATGCACTGTCTTGGAAGTTCGAACTATGCTTACAGAAATTAGAAAAGGATTGTATTCCTATTTTCATTGATCATCTAATGGTGCACATGATTGCGAATTTCTGTTGAATTTGGCTTTAGAATAAACCACCTCTGTGTTATTTGAATAATTTTTGGCTGAAAAATAGTTTAAATTTTCATATGAAAATGCAAAGTGTATTTGGAAAGCTACAATGAATTTTTAAATTTAAAAAAAATCAATATAGGCTGACCAAATAGCTCAGCAGATTACAGAAAATGCAAGCAGGCATGGTGGCCAGGGGTTTGATCCCCAGGCCTGCCATGCCAGCCCCACCCCTGGGGTGTGCTGAGAAGGCAAATGAGGCTGGGTGTGGTGGTGTGCACCTGTAGTCCCAATTCTTGGGAGGCTGTAAACAGGAGAATTACTATGAGTCCGATCTAGTAGTGAGACCCTGAACACCCTGTAGAACCCTCCCTAAAATACAAAAATAAATAAATAATAAATCAGTACAGCCAAAAGACATGTTGTAATTAATTCCCTTCAAAAATATTCTCCTCTATTTGAATACATTCCTTATTTCTTTTGACTTTCTGAAGAAAATCTGAAAGATTTCTTTCTTGTCTTTTCACGGTAGCCTTTTTGACTTGACAACTGAAAAGGTTTATGTTTCACAATTGTTTTAATTTTGTGGCAGAACAAGAAGTTCTGCAGGTGCGGATCAGTACACCATAAGCTGCCTTTCCTCAGGACAGCGCTCGGCAACTCTCGAGCTTCATTTTGGATCACAACTCTTGAGGGCACGTGAGAGGAAGAGGGCTTCCACAGATTCTCCAGAAAGAGACAGGTAGGGGCCGGAAGGATGGGTCAGCAGAATAAGCAAGTGCAAAGGCCTATAATTCATTCCCCAGTTCCGAAATAAAAAAATAAAGACAAGTTGATGGTGTAAGTTGTTCAAAGTGATGGAGAATTTTTGTTTGTTTGTCTAATGCTCAAAATTTTCAGAAGTTCAGTCCAAATAAGTTTTGATTAGAATCTGCTCAGTTTAGTAGGCAATGAAGATTACATGAAAGATCTAACATGACAGTTTTTTGCCTTCATCCTCATTTTTAAAAGTTATCTTGGGGGTAAGGTTTTTAATGAAAGAAGGATTTATTGGGTATCTAGCCCATACTTTTAAAGTAAATTACTTAGTTGCCATCTGGGACCACTTTGAGGCTAGCCTGGCATCTATAATAAATACAAATAAACAAAAAGTCATTATAGTTAAATTTAACTTTCTTTTTTAAAGATACATATCATGATGCAGGAACTCATAAGATTAATAATTGAAGTACGGTATAGAATTTATTATTCATGCAAAGGCTTTGATAGCTGAAAAGTAGATGGTTTCTGTGATCTAACAAAAAAATCAATATGTGACAAAAACCACATAAAGACATAAGCACACTAAAATCAATTAGTTTTTTATTTTAAATCTCTAAGGATTCAGTCTTGGAATGGGATCAACAAAACTGGGGAAACCAGCCATGAATGCAAACTAATTATAAACTACTCTTTAATACGTTACCAACAAATTTGGGGTTCTTACCAAAGGTCTATATAAAACAGTCAAAATAGATATAAAATAGTAAGCTAACACAAAATCTCTTAAAATTGAAATTTGCTTGGTAAATGGGTTGAAATGAAGAAGAAGATTGTATAAATAAAGC